>MVGT01000438.1:1456470-1495217 GCA_002174775.1 Macleaya cordata | reverse complement strand
AAAAAAAAGCTCAATTTTTAGAGGACCAAACAAGTTAAACTGTAAAAAGGACGATTTTGTCATTATAATAAATATTAGAAGACAAAACTGTAAAAAGGACGAGTCAGCATATGTTATTTCTTTTCAGTATAATTTTTGTGCTGAAAAAAAACCTCCTTATTTCAGACATTTTGCTGAGTCAAAATTTGACTCAGACACTCTAAAAATAAAAAATAAACAATCTGAACTCTGACTCGGCCCAATTCAGACTCCGAGTCAGATTCAGACATGTTTTTCAGAAAAAAACAAACAAACAGCCTTTTCTTCTTCTTCTTCTTTAGGCGCTCAAGAGCTGAGAGACAATCTGTGTGTACATTTGTATGTATGTGCCCTAATGTCCTTTTCATCTTGAAGAAGTATAAGAAAAAGGGCAGACTTTAAACTGCCGACCAAGCTCGGCTTGGGCTACGGTTCTTGATTAAGGAAGGCTCAATCCAATTTAGGCCCAACCGAAACTCCATTGGTTTCCATCCAAATCCTACTCTTACGCGCACTCGGTACTATACGCACACATGTCATCTTTGAATTGGTGCACCATTAATCTGCCCTACTTTGTTAGAACCCTGTGAATTGGCCACAAATACATGTATGTGTGTTTGGTACTCTGCGTATAGGTGTAGCATCATTTTTTTTTTCTTTTTTTAATCTATATACACTCATAGCATCAAAGAAGTATGATTTTTTTGATTTAATAAAATTTTATTTATTTCATCTAACTTTAAGAAAAAAATAAATCCAGATGAACCTCTAGTTTTCTCCACTAACACACTTCATGCATAAGTGAATTAGTTTAATGGTTAGTTTGGATAGGAGATTTTAAGTAAGGATTTTAGGACTTAAGATTTGGTAGAAAACTAGTTAGATTTATTACTAATTTTTCACAAAATTCGTACTTAAAATCTCCATCCAAACAAACTATTTAATACCTAATCAACTGAAGTGTGAACATTTCTAGTCTTGCACATCTAAATTAACACCTGAAACATTCTTCACTGTTCCATAACAAAGTAGGGCTCCAAGGGTAATGGTTTCCCATGGAGCCAAACCGAATTTGAACCAGTTTCATTTCACATGTCACTCACACTATTGCAATATCGAAATCAAAACATCCAAGAACATGATACTAATTCTAATTATGAGCATTTTTGTATCTGATTGATCCATATCAATTTAACTGGAGCACATGGTTTCTTGACCTAGTGGAAGTTGGTAGTTTCTTTTCATTCGTTGTGACGATTCATTTTATAATCTTGGTAGTGTCTCTAATTTAAGAAAAATCCCTTTTATAAAAAAAATTAATAATAATAATTTGATGGAGACCCAAATTGGCATGTAAATTTTGATTTTTTCCTTTTATCAATTTAAACATTTGATTTTCATTAAGAACAGAATAAAAAATAAAAATTAAAAGTTAAAAAATTAAAACATTTAGATAGAGATTAATAGGGTCATGGTGCAATACTATTTAATCATTCTAAACTTCGAGTTCAATTTCTCGAAACAGGCAGACCGGACTTATTCCAAGGATGAATGGCATTTTCGAACTCAAACATTAAATCAACCGAAAGGTATTGGATTTAAAAAAAGAAGCCACTATTTCAATCACGCGTCTAATCTAACGGTGGAACAAAACACGCTAAGCAACCTCAAAGTCGATCGAAAACTAGTTCTTCTGAAAAAGACTAAAGTGTACTCCGACACCGTTACTTGCGAGTAACGCAACCGCAGCCTAAATGGCCAAGCCCGATGGGTCCCATCAACCTAAAATGTGATATAAAGTGTAGACTTTGCCGACTTCATCAATACGACTTGTTCTATTATGATTATTATAGTAGGTCAAGTTTTTTTTTTTTTTCAAAAAAATAAATATAGGTCACGATATATAGCCCCTTGTATACCCCGCTTGTAGGGTTACATGTAAAACATTTAGGAGATTTTTAGATAAGATGTTATCTTCATTATAGATTTCATCATATTAAAAAATTAGTTCTTATAAAACATTTAACCCCTCAAATTAATCTTTAAAAAATTTATAAATTTTAAATTTTCATTTTGATCATTAATTTAAAATGAGTAGATTTGAAGTTAAAAGTTTTAGAACGAGTTAATTTTAGGTAACTATATTCTCCTCATCATGTAGATCATTCTCTCAAAATATCAGTTTATATATACACTTTATGTGGGCTCCACAATTTTTTTTTTAAGGGACTATATTAGGAATGCTGTATAACATGACCCATTATTATATGAGGAGCACATGATTTTTGAAGGTCATTAATCTTGGTGGTGGAAGTTTACCGTCACCAATAGATTCTGACTAAAATTACAACACGTGATTAAATACTTTTGGGGTTTTGTTTTGGTGGGGGATTTAGTAAAGTCACGTGTTACTTGAGTTCACGTTTTTCCCGCTGTTTTTCCCATTTTGTCCGACAGGATTATTTCCGGCCCCTTTACTCCTCTTATCTTACGTGGAGATGATAATATGTGTACGTTTGCAATTTAAGTATCAAAACTCAAAGCTTGCGCCGTAGGCCTTAGTTGGAATTAGGCTATGTTTTTTTATCGTGCTTGGATTTTAAATGATAGAGTGAGTTTCATGGAAACAACCGAGTTTGTGTCGTTTAGTTTGCAAATTAAATTCCATATAATTAGATACTCGAAACACATTAAAAATACAATAAAACTTTTTAGCTCACCCATGTTACAAAATAAATGTCAGATACTTATGTGGAAGGATAGGACCTACCACTTTTCTCCTCCCAAAAGTATTAAGAGGGAGTTTCTAACTTATGTGGCAGTGGGACCCACCATACTACATAAGAATCTGGTATTTGGTTTGTAATATGGTCGGGCCAAACAGCAGCGCTGTTAAAAATAACTAGAAAAGATGTACTAAACATCTAGCAATAATCGTCCAAATCGGACTTAGAAGACAAAACATCCATCGTCTTTTAGGAGAGGCATTCAAAAATAGAAGACACGACCAAAATTTCAAAAGAGTCGTCACCGAAGACGAAGAAAAACCATCAATATCTACGAGCATACAAGGTATTCTGCGACCACCAAGGACGAAGAGAGGGTTCCAACATATTATACGAGATTAATTTAACTGTAAACTACACTCAATAAATTTTGATTCCAATACCTCCCAAGTCATTAAGCCACATAAGATGATCTAAAAGTTTAAATCTACACCATATGGATGGTTACAAACAAATTTAGATTGGTCTAAGATTTTTATCATTGTTAATTCAAACCATGCATACATGATATAGGCCTCACAAAGTGAAATGGAAAAATAGTAGAAAATTAAGTGGGTGTAGAGAAGAAAACGCAAATAAAAATTGCCATTGCATGTGTTGTTGATGATAATTTATGAGTTCAATTTCGTTAGTATCGAATTATTAATCTCATTAAAAACAGACTGACTTCACAAAACATTAATTTACTCACTTATTTCATATTTTTAAATAAAATACCCTGTACATTTTTATGTTTCTCATATTATGTGATATTCAACTCCTAAATAAATCAAAGACTAGTTTTAGTCCAAAATTTTGAAATCAAATTCGATAAGTAGAATATGTAATTGATAGACAATGCAAGAAAAACCGGAACTCAATGGGTTTTTCTGTCTCAGGTTGCGTCTTCTAGCTTGCACAAAAATTAAGGAGCTGGTAACAATCCCCTACCTAAGTGATGGAAGATCTGGCAGGAGACCCCTTGTGCAATGTTATCTTTCTTATAATCAAAAAGGAATGTTTGCTGATAAAAAAGAAAAAAAAAACGTGACAAAAAATATCTTTATCACATTCTTGCAGCTAAGAATTTCACGTTTGTGCTTATCTAGATGTCGTAAATGACTTATACTACTATTTTTGGTCCCTTCCGGCAGTGATGATTAGTCCAAAAACGCCATATTTTTTTTTTTTCTAAAGTGTCACACCACCTAAAAAAAGAAAAAGAAATTGAAATTAATAATATTTGTACAAAGAGTTTAATGTCTTGGCCTCCTAAATCTAATTTAGACTACTACCTTTATTCTTATGATTTATTTATATATATATATAATTGTAAATAAATAAATAAATATTGACTTCAAGATGAATTTCATGTGTACGATATTGCATTTGCCCTTTTATTTTTTTTTTTAAAAAAAATTCTATTGTTGTATTACTATGTAAGTTTAATTTCTCCATGTTGATTCGTATCCTCATTTTTTCAGAAGTGGTTCTGAGGTCAAATCTTACACTCATGTTACCGGCTTATAAATTTGCCGCATGTAATTAATAGTCTGTTTAGACAAGAGATTTTAGGGACGGATTTTGTGGGGACCAGGGATTTTGAGAGAAAATATAACATAATTTTTCCACTAAATCCCTAGTCCCTACAAAATCATTCCCCCAAATCCCTTGTCACTATAAATTAAATTAGGGGATTCTTATTGTACGAACTCTGGCATCATATGTTTATGGAGGTTTCTCTGCAATAATTTTTATACATCTATTCCCGGCGATAAATCTAAGCCGTTAATTGGTGTTGTAATTACTTTTTTGAGGGGAAGTGTTGTAATTCGAAACACACTCCCACACGCCATCCAAAAAAAAGTTAAAAATTTATTCCCTTGGTTTCAGTCAATAATAAACAAAATAAGGACATTAGTGTAAATTCAGAAATATATTGTGCTTAATGGTTGCATTTCAAAAACCGCGTGGAAGACGTGCACTTTTCCTTGCCTTTTTCAGTCTATTTTTTATCACTACTTTTACATGCCAGTCGTCCTCTTTCTCGTGTTCGACCATTTAAAGCCTGTCTGTCGTCCCTTATATATTTTAGGTACATATAAAATCTCACCAATCTCGTGAACTTCACTTACTCCACAACCCAAACTAAAACAACGATCGAGAAATAAAGAAAACCAAATCAAGATTTTCAATGTTCAAACAAAACAAAAGTATGTCGTCGAGATCTCCAGTAGAGCTCGATTTCTTCGGATTGGCGGAGAAAGAAAACACTTCATCATCTTCATCATCATCAAAATCTCAATTCCAAAAGCTTCTCGAGCAACAAAGAACTGTTAGAGGTATATATCAATATTCTGCGTTCTATCTCTCTCTCTCTCTCTCTCTCTCTAGATCTCCTATATATATATATAGTTCTTCTTCTCGGTCGTTGTCTTGATCGTTTCTCGTTTTCTAACCTCATTTTGGTTTTTCAGGCATGCAAAGCGCCATTTCGAAGTTAAATCCACAACTGCTGAAGAATGTAATCAGCTCTGGAGTTGCGACAAATAATTTGGAAGGAAAATCACCAGAGAAATCTGCTTTTATCAAGCAGGAAACAGTACTTTTCGGGCCAAATGGAGGAGGAGGAGTAGGAGGAGGTCTATTAAATCCGGAGCAGAATCGTTTTTCTGTGCCATCCACACCGAATAAGCAAAATCATCATCAAAACTTTGCTTCTGCTTTACCTGTCTTCAATCTTATTCCCAGGTACTTAATTCACTCATCAGATCTTTTATTCAAATCAAGTCTATTAACAGTTTTAGGGAATTAGCTAGTAAAGCTTTTTTTCACGTTCACTCTTATTGATTTTTTACTTATTTGTTCATGTATCGATCTCAGATGTTCTTCTGAGATTAGTACTCCTCCAGGAACACCGTTTACCGCTCCTTTAACAATTTTTTACAACGGAACAGTCTCTGTTTTCGATGTTCCTCGCGATAAGGTCTGATACTTCTCTGATGCAATCTTTATATAAATATAATAATCCATTTCGATCAATGACTGACTGATGAATTTCTTTCTGTCGATCGATGTTTGTTTAGGCGGAGATTCTTATGAAACTTGCGGAGAATGGAATTAGCTCCAAAACAGTTGAATCGACCGATTCGAAACTCGCAATGTGTTCATCTTCAATCGACGAACAGAAGCTACTCGAAAAACTTAATGGAGGTCAGTACTGATCAGTAGCAGTCCTGTATATGATTTTTTCTGTTTTACTTATTTGCAGCTTTTATGTTGATTATATGTCTTTTCCAGATGACCTGCCGATAGCTCGAAGGAAGTCGCTCCAGAGATTTCTCGAAAAACGCAAGGAGAGGTAATTGTTGGTTTGTTTTTTTACTTTCACTTTTTTATTTTTTATTTTTTTTGATGTTTTTCTTCATTTTTCTGCTTATTAGAAAATAGAAACACACGCAAACAATTTTAAAGCATCTGTTGTTTTCGCGGGTTTTGTAGTTTTATTCAGAAATTTCTCAAAACGTTTTGTAAATTGTAATGGTTTTTTAATTTGTTTTCCTTTTTTTTTTTTTTGAATCACCGACCCACCATGACTGACCCAATCCCAACCAAAACCTAACTTGCTGCATCCAAAACGATGGTTTTAGAGGAGAAAACTTTAGATGTCGCACTGACGTTAGTCGTCGGGCAAGTAATTGTTTCAGATTCCACGAGTCAAACAAACGTCTATTGTGTTAAAGCCAGCGGTGGACTCTTTCAAACTGCGACAATTTTATGGTGTCCTAGAGGGAAGGCAGAAGAAATTTACTCGTTTCCTTCCTTTATTTAATGTAGCTTTTTACGCATGTGTTAGTTAAAGAATAAAACGCGGGAACTAATTCACATTAATAATTGGAGTAAATGACATAGATACCCTTGCATTCAGATGGTTCGTGGTGGTTCACATAAACCCATAATTGTTTCTGTTTGCAGGGTAAAATCGGAATGAAGACCGACACCTTTGGAATTCCATTAGAGAGGCAGGTCGGTCAGATTGCTTTTAAGATGTACGCTTTCAAATTATGCCTCTTTTCTACTAAAACACGTGGCTCGAGGCTGAAAACACGCCTCGTACAATTCCCTTTCTCCGTCTCTCGTAGTCGGTAGTGCTTTGGTATTGTAGGTTTTGAAATCGTTAAAACAATAATCATTGAGCTAAGCACAAGTATTTTCGTATCCATCTTCATTTCTAGTAGTATTTTTAATTGAAAAAAAAATTAAAAATTTAAGTAAATAGCTTTGATGTTCATGTGTATCTAAGGTAATTTTTTGTGGGTATAATGTTATCATTATGATATTTATAAAAATTCTACTCAATCAGAGATCTTTAATACTCCAAAAATTCATTCACTCTATTTAACTTTAAGTTAAGTGATGATATAATGCTAGAGGTCTCTAATGAAGTTGATTTTTTGTAAATATGATATAAATGATAATAGTATTATTACCCATAAAAAATAAAGTGATTTAAATATTTCTTACCTATAAAACTTATTTTACAATTTTTATCATGTGCTTAAAAGGGCAAAACACATAAAATTAAATAAGAGGTTAGGTCTGAATTTTTTTTAATTTCAAACTTCTTTATAAGAGGATTTTAAATCCCAAAGGTTTATCGGTGAACAACCAGCTCAAAAAGGCTGACCATTGAACTATCACAACCCGGTGATAGCAACCTTCCTTCCTATAACTTTATACCTCGAGATCCATGGAATCCCCGTCCGATTAATGTTTTTTTTTTTTGGGTTGGGGAAAGAGAAAGAGCACGTGTAATTTGACTAATTTTAGTAGTTTTTTTTTTGGTCAGACTAATTTTGGTAGTTGAAAACTCAAATACGTAACTTTTAATACTCAAACATTTTAAATTACAATAAAGTTTTTTGGCCCACCCATGTTACAAAACAAATCCCAAATACTTATGTGGCAGGGTAGGACTTACCACTTTTCCCCTCCCAAAAGTGTTATAAGGGGGTTTTCAACTTATGTGGCAGTGGAACCCACATGCCACATAAACAATCTGGCATTTATTTTGTAATATAATTGGGCCAAACAACAGCGCTGTTTAAATTATCTGTTTAAGGTATTGTTTAAGAGAGAGAAAGTGTTTGTGTATTTAATTAATTATTCAGTACAATGGGGTTTTGAAGTTTTTGAAATGTTCTTCTTGCAGGCTGACTATCGTATGCCCTTATAATCGTGATGGAGAAGTGAAATAAGGAGTCGGTGGTGCAGTTCGAGAGATATAATTAAACACACAAGACAAGCTAGGTTGTCTGTCCATGGCCTACTAATTAATTCCATATATTAACCATATATTATACATATATAAATTAATAATTTCAGGATCGATATCAATTAGTTGGTACTGTTTATTTTATTAAAAATATCTATAGTTATGATTTTAATTTTTTATTTTATAAGTGGCGTTTGGTACGTATGATTTTCTCCTCAATTGTAAGGTAAATGTAATGGGGACTTCGGGGTACTTCCTCACACTTTCTATGTATTTTAGGTGACATTGGTTCTGTTCTCAATTTGTGTCGACCTCATGCATTTGGTCTTACTAGATAGATGCTTTTCATATTTTTTTATTTATATTTGTTTAAGTTTGAGCTGTACTTGTCCAGTTGTTTCTATGATAATATTAACTATCATTATTTTATATGATTTGTTTAATTTAATTTATTAGACGTGACATTTTGTTTTTATGTCACGTGTGTTTTTATGGGTGGTAGTTGTTCATTGAGAACCAGTCAAATAACATTCTGATCTGATCTGATCTGATCTGATCTGATCGGATCGGATACAACTCAGTTCCGTTTTAGGTGGATCCCATCTTATCATTTTGATCTGGATATCGATTCAGTATCTTATCCGTCTTAGTTAATATTGAGTGGAGTTAGTATTTCAATTTGGTACAGGAGGACTTCAACAAGGCAAATTTTACCGACGCCCTANATATTAACTATCATTATTTTATATGATTTGTTTAATTTAATTTATTAGACGTGACATTTTGTTTTTATGTCACGTGTGTATGTATGGGTGGTGGTTGTTGATTGAGAACCAGTCAAATAACATTCTGATCTGATCTGATCTGATCGGATACAACTCAATTCCGTGTTAGGTGGATCCCATTTTATCATTTTGATCTGAATATCGATTCAGTATCTTATCCGTCTTAGTTAATATCGAGTCGAGTTAGTATTTCAATTTGGTATAGGAGGACTTCAACAAGGCAAATTTTACCGACGCCCTACTTTTTTTTTTTTTTGGGTTGCAACTTGCAACACCCACCAAATTTGTTATTACATTTCATGGATCATGCTATTTGAATATTGGTGTGTTGGATCCACATAATTACACTTCAAGAGTTCAAATTTTTTGAGGCTGTTCTCATATCATGAACATCATTTTTACAAAAATTGGTTCATTCTAAAACTTCTAATCCAATAAAAAATTGATGGGAAGTTAATTAAAAATTAACAGTAAGGAAATAATCAAACTTTTAATAGGGTTAAAAGTTTTAAAATTGACTAATTTTTTGTAAGTATAATGTACAAATGAGGAAAACAACCTCACAGTACCGAAAGCAGTGTTCAAATAACAAAATCCTACATTTCATTTATACAACTACCTAGAGTCTTATGGGGGTGAACATGGAGATGATTCCAGAATTATTGATTACATCGTTTAGACGATATTCTCATTATGTAAGTCATCTTCCCTAATAATCACTATGTAAACTATATAAAAACTTTTTACCCCCAAAAAATAATTATTTGAAATTTTCAAAGTCTATGAACAATTAGTTTTACCATCAATTTAAATGTGGAGTGGACTGCAAATTTTTTATTTTTTTTTACTAATCTAATTTAATAATGTGGTATCATTGTGTCAGATTATCAGCAACGGCAGATGGAAGTCCCCTATTCCCCAGTGGATCTTCGTCTGAAAATTTAATCCCTTTTATGCGGTCGTAGTTGCCTCATAATTTTATGCCAAAAAAAAAAAAACACGTGGTTTTATTATTATCCTGGTTAGGAACTTCTAAAGCAAGCACCACGGTTGACTAATAAAACGACAATGAGGCAACTCATAAATTCAACTGTTGGTTCTTTTGGAAGATAGCAGTCCTACCACCTTATCCCCAATTTCAAACTACGGGAAAAATGTTTAATTGGTTGACCACCCACCCCCCACCCCCATGTCTCTAATACAAAACATTGTCGGTAATTTACAATCAAAATTCCAAAATCTATAAAGTTTGCAAAAATCTTTATCAAATGAAAAAGAAGTTGCAAAAAATAAATAAAAAATTATGTTTATCGCGCGTGCACTTGGGCTTGGATTTACAGATGAAACTCTGCAGAATTCAAATCTCGACCGTAAAATATTTGCATCAAGTAGGTCTTTAGTAGTTACAAAGTTTTTTCATTAGAGAAAAAATGACATATTTATTCATTTTTTTTTTAATGATCTACATGATGAAGAAAACATCATCATCAAAAATTAATCTTTGAATCACATCCAAATAGGTATATCTTAAAAAGGTGTTTACGCTTCCGATCAAAAAAAAGGTGTTTACGCTAAACACCCTTTTTAAAGGTGTCCCAGTAGCAGAATCCATTTCTTTTTCCATCTACAGGTACTAGTATTTATGAAAGAAAACAAAGACAACAAGTTCTTCCCAACTTTCTGAATGGAAAACATGTTTTCAATTGGAAACGTTTAATTATTTAGGTCAATGTGGTTAAAGAAATCTCATCCAAATTAACTTTTTTATTTTGCTGGTCTGAGTCTTTTGTTCGAGTCAAAGTTAGAATTTGGTAGGTGAGACTTGAGAGATCGAGAGGAAGAGTAGTTTGAACAATTCACCAATTTTGCTGGGACTCCATTACTCGCATTTATCTCTACCTAGAAAAAAAAAATTAAAAAAGGTTGAAGAATTAATAGACTCTGACTCCTACCATACAATAATAATGAATAATGAGTTAAAAATGCTAGCTCTTTGGAATAGTCACAATGTATAGTGAGTATGTTGAACGCTTGTCTAGTCTACTTATTAAGGGTTGCTATATAGCTACTACACTATGCCATAAGGACAGTGGTAGAATGACACCAACTCTTGGTGTCAATGGTGTCGACACCAACAGTTTTGGCTCCAATATAAGAGTTTAGAGCCCACTTTAAAGTCTGATATTCTCACCATGTAGATCATCGTAATAAGAAATCAACTCATTTTAAAACTTGTAATCCTATTAAAAGATGGACTTTATTCCTTATCGTTTATGTTATATATTTTCTTACAATAAGAAATAGAGTCTCCCTTTTGATTAAGTCAGAAGTTTTAAAATGGTTTATTTTTATTGAAGATGATCTACATGATGAAAATAACATCGTCACCCTATATCAGCCCTTTAAATAGACCCTAAACCCTTATATTAGGGCCAAAACTGTTGGTGTCCAACACCAAAAGTTGATGTCATAAATTCTAGCACGTCCCCAGCCATAAATAGTCCAAAAACGCTTCAATTAATCCATCTACATTGTCTAGTCATTTAGGGCATTATATTTGAGTATTTGGCATGTACGTGTCGCAGTAGTACGTATTTAGAATACTATAATGTCTGAATTGTTTTTATGACAAATAAATTTGACTGTGTATGAGATGTCAGAAAAAGAATTATGGAAAATATAAATATTTGAAGTGGACTTACCTTTAAGCAAACAAAAATTAAAGGGGAGTTAAAGGCCTTGATTATTATGGAGGAAAAATTCCCATCTACAGTTATTTTCGGTCAAATTAATAAATCAGCTGCTTGGTATTGTATTCCTCCGCTAGTTAGTATATCTATGATCCTGTTTATCCATGCAAACTACTACTACCACAGCTGTGATAATTTGCATTCTGCAAATTTTTCCTGCATACCAAGCAGAATCAAAGACAAATACATTGCGACCAACGAGTACAAAAAGGACATTATAATAATGAAGTCGATATACCTTTCTATCTCGGCAATTGAATATTAGAAAAGTACTTGAAAATGCATCTGGATTGTGCTCAACCCTTTATCACCACTGTGGAGACTCGAACCCACTATCCCCCGATTAATGTAGAGGGTACAAATCACTAAACCAACGACGCATGTGTTTAAACAGAAATAATTTTTTGGACCGACCCAATAATTTGTCTTGCTAAATAGATTGAGGTGGCACCTCAATACACAATTGATGATAGATGCACCTCAATCTGTCTTGGTGGACAGATGCATGAATTGGTCCCAATAGCATCTGTGTTTAAAATAGATGAAGCCGGCTCAACTTGAACCAAGTTGGAGAACACATTTAATTGGTGTTTGCGTGCTTTCCAATCCAAGTTTGGTAGTAATATGTGCGTGAAGCCCACTAGGGAGAAGAGATTCGGTGGGTTTAGTAGGCTTCCTGGACTGTCAACTTAATAAAGCCCAAGCCCATATTCAGATTACGAATTCATCTCGTGGGTACACGAAGTCAGGCAAATTGAGTTAAGAGCGGTTTTATGGGGCGTCATCAAAAATTTGTTGGAGGCTCGGGATGAGGGCACCACCCAAAACTTGTTTCTTGTTGTTGGCACTCGCCAAATTTGGTTAAAATATTTTGACAGACCCTAAGCCTCTGCAAAATCAATTTTGAAGTTTATGTTCCTTTAGGTTTGGAGGCTCTGGAGAGAGAACTAAAGAATAACAAGTAGAAAATTCTGGATCTATTCAAAAGCTCGACGAAGGAAGCTGAGATAATTGCCCTCAAACACTGATTTCACAAGGAGGACGAAGGATGTACGGTTTTCTTCTTTTCGAGTTTTAAGGTGTAATTTCAAAGCGTTGATAATTCGTTTTATTTGTAGTGCAAAATCTACTAAATACAGTTTTTTTTTATTTTTATTACTGGAAACACTTCTAAAACACACTTGTACCTCTTATCATTCCATTGCTTTCGAATTTTAGTGGGGTCTATCCACATTGCTAACGTATAGTCAGATTTGATATTAAAAATTCATATTTTTTTTGTCTAATTCAGTGGCACGATACTGTTTTAAGGTATAAATTTCGGTTAAAAATTATAAATCGTCGAGTTACTCTATATTAAATTTCAAAAAATTGACGAGTTAAAAAAAAAAAAATGAAAAAAAATTGTTTGACCACTTTGGGGCGCTACATTTTTGGGTGCCAATAAAGTCACTCATTGAGTAAAGATCTGGCCCTCCATCTCAAGTTTTACTTAAGTGGTGACTCATCTATTGGTCATTTTGGATTGGAAAATGCTGAAGAGTATGCACATTTGGAGGATTTTCTTCCCACAAACTCATCGTAAGGCTATTATCCCCTCGTGATTTGAATTACATTCTCGAATTTCGTCTTGCCCAAACTTCAAGGCATGGACAACCGTCCACCTCAGGGAGGGATTCTCTTCCCCCCAAATGTACGCACGTTCTAGCACTACTCTTTTGGATTGGTGGGTTTTGTATAAAAGCTGAGTGGAAGACTGGATTGAGTTTGCTATGAGCTGTGATGACATCCACATTATCCACCACACCTCTGTTTGCATCAGTGGGCCCCTTTTTTTACTCACTATGATATAACAGGTAACGTGATGAACGGAAATGGGCTAAATAAATATGCTTTTCCCGTATTTAATATGTTTTATGTCAGTGTTGCTCACATTTGATAATCTGATGACATGTAAATGCTCCGTGAACGAACCGAACTCAGCCACTCTCAAAATCCCATCGTGCCACATTAGATGGGCCCACATGTTTTATTTGATACGTGGCATTATCAATCCAAATCTGATGGCTTAAACATGATTTCTACCATATTTTAACTGACAAACGACAGTACAATACAATAATGCTCTTCATTGGATTATACCGGGCCGAAATTAGAATCTAATTTGGGCTTGATACAGGTTAGGCCCATTTATCCTCATTGCCGTGTTTTCTTCCTCTTCTCTGGAATTTCCAAGAATCCTTGCAGCGAAAAGAAAAAAACGAGATAGGTTTGCCTCCTCTCTCTCTCTCTCTCTCTCTCTCTCTCTCTATCTCTTTCTCTCTCTACTCTTTCTCTTTCTCTCTCTAAACACCGATCGGAAAGATCTGATACGTATCTAACTGATAATTTCTGGATTTCAGATCTGGTTTTCGTTCGTTCGAATGATCCGGCCATCTATCTCGTAGAATTTCTTCTTTAATCCAGAGATCAAAATGATCACCATTCCGTACACGACTGCTCTAACCACGCTCTTCAGCTACGGGTTGCTTTTCGCTTTCGGACAACTCAGAGATCTGTTCAGAAAATTCGTCGAATGGTGGAGTTCCAGCAATCTTCATGTCCGTCTTAATTCGTTTTTACTGTTTTCTCTTTTGGTTCACAAATCGATCTTTCTGATATCAATCATATTATTCTCTTTTATCACCATCTTCTTCTTCCTTTTTCTAACGCATATCTTTCTGTTTTTTTTATTGCAGGGTTACGCGCCAATCTGTCTAGGGCTTGAGGACTTCTACGTCAGGCGTTTGTATCTTCGTATTCAGGTAATTAATTCATTTACTTTTTTTTTTTTGTTTTTCTGGTTTGCTATCTATTTAGTTTAACTCAATAAAGTTCATCAGTAGGATTAATTGCTGCATCTAATTCTCAGATTATTTGATCCGGCGAAACATTTATAAAGCAATGTGAATTAGTATAAAAATCTGGAGGCCGAAATTGCAATATGTGAAGAACAAAAACAAAAACAAAAACAGAGAAGTTACAATCTCATAGATCACATCTCACTATAGATGTAGGAAAAGAAAAAGTAGAATGTAAGAAAACATGATTTCAACTAGTGATATCTCTAAGCTCTCATCACTTTTTTTTTTCCAATCATATCCAGTTCATTATGTTTGAAAACTTGCTCTACTTCTTCAAAGCTTGTGAGAAGTTTCGAACATAAGAAATAATCTATGTGGTGGAGAAGTTTTTGTTGCATTTTCATACTGACATATATTATCAAATGTTGATTCTCTAAGATTGAACCACTGTCCTGTCTTGCCGTTCGAAAAATTCTCTAAGATTGAACATGATGATGTTTCTTAATTTTACTCCTTTGGCAGGATTGTTTTGGACGACCAATAGCAAGTGCTCCAGATGCTTGGATTGATGTGGTTGAGCGTTACTCTAATGATTATAACAAGACTCTGAAGTGAGTTTCCTACTTTTCGTAGTTGTAATAATTTTTTGTTGTTCTAATAATGGATGCTTATAAATAGATGACATCAAAGATTGCTTGGAGTCAATAGCTTATGATAAAAAATATTTTCATTGTAGACAATGACTGTACATCTGTGGTTATATTAATAAAATCTCTTGAATAGTTGAATATAACAAAATATGAAAAATAATGTGGATGTCATCAAATGGATTTCTTTTTCTGCAGGCGAACCACAAATACAAGTAAATGCCTCAACTTGGGATCATACAATTACCTTGGTTTTGCCGCAGCAGATGAATATTGCACCCCACGAGTAATTGAGTCATTAAAAAGGTTTTCGCCAAGTACCTGTAGCACTCGTGTAGACGGTGGTATGTATTTTACACTGCAAGGTGCACTTTTTTATGTCCATTCCTTCCAGCTAATGCTCTTGTACCATCAGGAACGACAATATTGCATACACAATTGGAGGAATGTGTTGCTAGATTTGTTGGAAAGCCAGCTGCAATAGTTACTGGTATGGGCTATGTCACAAACTCTGCCATCCTTCCAGTCCTGATTGGGAAGGTTTGTCCGCCTGAAATGCTTAAACTTGATTTATTCTGCATATTAGGACCATTCATAGTCACGTGAGCATTGGATTCTAACTACTAGCAACCTGATGCTTCCCACAGTTGCACACTTTTTCTCATTAAGATTGTCTGCAGGGTGGGTTGATAATTAGTGATTCCTTGAACCACAATTCCATTGTTAATGGTGCTCGAGGATCAGGAGCCACAGTTCGAGTTTTCCAACATAATAGTAAGTTTACAGTGTGGTGATTTGTTGAATCCTATTTTAGAGCTACAATGTAACCCTGCTAATTTTTTCTGGTTGTTTTCATGCCATGTGTTTTTTATTTTTATTTATTTATTTAATTATATTGACAGCACCGTCCCATTTAGAGGAAGTTTTGAGGGAACAAATTGCCGAGGGACAGCCTCGGACACGTAGACCTTGGAAAAAGATAATTGTTGTTGTAGAGGGAATCTACAGCATGGAAGGAGAGCTTTGCAAACTTCCTGAGATAATAACAGTCTGCAAGAAATATAAGGTTGTGCCTCTGTGAGACTTTTCTGCATTCTGTGGTGTTTAGAACTTTTTTACATTGATAATGGTGTCATGGAACTTTTTTGTTATTAATTAAAAAAATTATTTACACATAGCAAACATTATATGTTTTCTTTGTCCTGATGTGAAATATATAAAGGAAAAAGGAGAAAAAAAAGGGGTTAGCCAACATTCAAAAAGTACACCATCAAATGATGAAAATGCATAACTGGGAATGTCTTTCATCAGTATTTGGTGTGAAGCAAGTTGATCAGTTCAATGTGAATGAGATCCAACTTTTCTATGGGCATGCTTACTTTTTAACCCTGCAGTTCTAATGTGTACTCTTTTTCCCTGAGAAGACAAGTTTTTCAATGTATTTACAAATTTTTGCCTATTCACAGTTTCAGTATCCCAATAAATCTACTGCAAGGCCCTCCATTTATTTTTGCTTATGAAGTTCTTCATTTCTTACTGTTATTCATGGTTATATTAATTAACTCCCCTAGAACTGTTTAGAATGGGAGATATTATTAGTCCACCAGCTTATTGGTGATAAATACTCAGTCTGTGCTTCTCTGTCTTTTTGCTCGAGTGCAATCAAATGTGGAAATTTTGAAAGCATGTCTACTGCATGCTGGACCAGCCTTTGTCAAGGTGAAAAAAGCAGCAAGAGTGGGTAGTGGAAAGCCATACTCACTCTTTGTGATGTCCAAACATCCTTCAGGTTTCAAATAATGATGCTTACCAACAGCGATGTTCCGTGGAGCTTTGAAATCCCTTTCATCAACCTGTGTTGACATGATATATAAATATATATTTTATATATTTTTTATGCCCCATGTTTAAAGAGAAATGGAAACTCTTTTGGTATATAATTTCTTTTATATGATTTAATAATTTATAAAATCCGCACAAATAGTTTTTGGTACGCACTATTCGTGGACTCTCCATTATTAGCTTACAGTTCTGCTTAGGAATCTTATGATAGAAGTATGAGATCTATTTTGCATTCTTATTTACTTTTCCTCTTGGTTTCTTTTAACAGGCATACACTTATTTGGATGAGGCCCATAGCATCGGAGCAGTTGGAAAAACAGGAAGAGGAGTTTGTGAGCTTCTAGGAGTGGATACTGCTGATGTGGACATAATGATGGGAACTTTTACAAAATCATTCGGATCATGTGGTGGTTATATTGCAGCATCCAAGGTTTCATTTATCCACTTTTGCACCTTACTTTGGTTATACGATTCCATTTTCTTTACCTTCTTTCTGTTTTGTTTTCTCTTCTTTTGCACCTTAGTTTGGTCCTCCTGCACCATTTTCTTTATCTTTTTTTTTTTTTTCGTTTCGTTTTCTCTTTCAAACAAAGAAAACAAAATAACTGGTAGTTGAGTTAATCTGAGTGCCATATAATTGCCAGACCCATGTAGCAAGAGCTTTTATCAATATAAATATAGTTAGTTTGGAATTATATGAAGGACATGAAGATATTGCTCCTTCAGGAACATCGTCATCCATTAGTGATTCCTACATGAACCTCTTGACTGATTCTTAGCAAACCTCATTTAAAGGTGACAATAGCTTTAATGTTTGGTGAGAGTCACAGTGGAACAAGCTTTAGAGTCTTTGGTTGTGGTCCATAAAGGAAGTGATTTGCTCATCAATTGAAGGGTCTCAATCAATGTGTAGGCATTGGTATGCTATGGAAGTAGGGTTTATGAGGATGATTGCACTTGACATGGTTTGTTTTTACTAACTGATGACAAAAGCAATGCTGGTGTCACATCCTTGATTGGACCACATGTTAGTTGATTTTAGCACTGTTTTTTCTTGTTGCACTACATCATCAAGCTTCCATTACCGTCAATTCTTCATTCCTTTTGTTGATTTTGTCTAAAAGTTTGGTTGGGATATCTTAGGTATATTCTTAGCTTGTGTGTTTACTCTATTAAGCTCTGTTTAGTTCATTTGCAGGAGGTTATTGAATATCTGAAGTACACATGCCCTGCTCATCTTTATGCGACTTCAATTTCACCACCCGCTGCACAACAAATTTTATCTTCCATACAGGTTATTCTTGGAGAAGATGGTTCTAGCAGAGGTTCGAGGATACATTCTGTTCTTCAACTTGGTTTATTTCAACTTCTTTTCTGATCATTGCAAGATTAAATTAGAACCTTTTATATGATATGGTTATGGCTTCAGTTAGTTTTCGTTTATGTAGGGGCTCAGAAACTTGCACGAATTCGTGAAAACAGCAACTTCTTCCGGTCAGAACTGCAGAAGATGGGATTTGAGGTTCTGGGAGACAATGACTCTCCTGTAATGCCAATAATGCTTTACAATCCAGCAAAAATCCCTGCCTTTTCTCGAGAGTGCCTTAAAAGGAATGTAAGTAAGTCAGTCTTTAAATTGGTTGTTAAGCACATGGGCTCTGTTTACAGCATATAATAATTGTGGCTTGTTCATCTCCTAGAAAAATCCATCAATTTGGTGGTGTATTTGCTCCATCTGTGCAGCATATGAGGTAGTTGCTCAGCATGACTTCGGTCTATGGTTTGGACCTTGAATATTTCTGTATTACACAGTCTATATATCCCCTGCTGTCTGTATGCAAATTATGATTTTGTAACATTTTATTATATCAATTGGTGCTCTTGCAGGTTGCCGTTGTCACGGTTGCTTTCCCAGCAACCCCATTACTGTTGGCCAGGGCACGTATCTGCATATCTGCTTCTCATACCAGGGAAGATCTGATAAAAGGCTTGGAGGTGAATATTTATTTATGGAACTTATTTTATTTTTATTCACCATATATTTCATTTGGCATCCTTTCTGCAGTTATTGCCATCAATGTTGGTAATTTCCAAGGTTTATTAGTTGCTACATATTAAAAGGAAAATATGCAGCTCCCCAAGTGGCTCTTATGTACAGTAACTTCAACATGCTTGTCTAATAGTTAGAAGTAAAACTAGGGGAAGTATGATTCTTTTGGTAAGGACTAGGAAAGTATGATTAGGAGAGTACCATTTTTTTTTTGTCCTTTATTTCTTTTTTCTCAATAGAAATGTATAGTGTACAATAACAATTCTTCTGCAATAAATTTGAGAAGCTCAATTACATTTTTCATTAATCTAGCTTGAGAATTCTAAAAGTTGAAGCCTTCAATGTGTTAGTTTGGCTATCTGTATCCTCTAGTCTGTTGTATTTTAAGGATTGGAAGAATCTATCCCCATTCCTCATACCAGTGTTCACAATCCTAGCTATATTTAGTCATCTTAGTTTTTTAGCAGATTTTATCTCTGTGAGACAGCTGGATCAGGCTGATTTTATGAAATCTACTAGTTGTGGCTGCTGTGGCAGTTGAACAACCTGGTTGCCTTTTAGAATGTGGGACTTGCGCAAGTATGATGTTTTGTTGCAATTTCCTTTAGAACTGGGTGCATGACAATATGGATTGGCTTTTGCCAGGTTATCAGCCAAGTTGGTGATCTTGTGGGCATCAAGTATTTTCCCGCTGAGCCCAAGAAGCAGCAGGAGGAAGGCAGGGTGAAACTGGAGTAAGAGATGTCTTTCAGTTAGGAAAGATTGTTTTGTTAGTCACTAAAATGTGATTCTGTTTTGATCGAACAAACCTGGTAACAACCTTCACCAACTTCTCTCTTTCTCTCTAAAAAAAAAAAGAAAAAAAAAAGGCAAGTGGTAACGATGGTTATTCTCACTATGTATTCTTTTTGTACTTCCTTTTCTCTCTGAAAACAGAGATCATCATCCTTGTGTTGTAAATGTAGTAGTGATCATCGTGAGAACTTGATTCTTGGGCTGGAGCTACTGGTATTTTATATTTTAATCTTCCGTAGAATGTTATTAATGATATGTACAGTTGGTAAATTTGACTCCATACTGGCTTCTGCTACAGGCAAAGTCCCATGGCTAACAGTAATTTATAATCTTTTTCTTTTGTTGGGTAATAACTTTTTTGTTTTTGATACGTGGATATTTTAATCCTATACTGACACATTCATCGTTATTATGTGCCATTCGTTTTCAACTCCTCTTAATAAGTGTGAGGTTCATTTGTCACAGAAAATTCCCACAAAACCATGCAAAATTAACATTTTTCACCATATTGAATCTTCAATAGCTTTGTTTCTAATCCTTTTTTCTTCATTATCAGTTTGTTTTCCCCTTCTTCTAAGGTTGAAGTAAAAGAATAAATTTGTTACTTCACTATGAAATTTAAGAAAAAGCCAATTATATTTAGCCCATCTTCAGAATGTGACTTAGGTAAGGTGACGATGCCAAGTGATTCGAAGTAGGGATTCTTAATTTTGCATTGGACTACTAATCTTCCTCCGTAACAAACTTTTTCAAGAAGAATAATGCTAAACCTACAGCGAAGGCCATCCCATGGTCGTGTGTTAATTCTATACCTCTGCAAATTGGTCATTTCAGGAATCCAAAACTATGAAAGAAAAGCAGAATTCTTCTCCAACTGATGGGTTTGCAAGAACTAAGAGGTTCAACCCCAAGACCAAGCTCAAGCCCAACCCTAAACGTCCCCAACATGGTTCAAGCCCAATCTCAAACCCAAAACCCAAACGCCCCTCATAACGTATCCACCTTCTCACCATAGGGAATTTACAAACGAGAGCCGACTTTATACATGTAACTTTACAAGAGGTTTGCCGGCAATTTTTTTGAATTTTGCTCGAACAATAATCTTTGCTTCTCTCAAGTTCTTCTCAAATTGTTCGTTCTGTCCTGCTGTTCGGTCACCGTTATGGAGATTTTCGAGAGAATCTCCATTGATGTATGTAATAAGTTCTTGTAATGTTCGTAATAACAAAGTTCCCTGTAGACACTCTTGTAAGTCCAGAATTCACGACACGCTTGAACTTTTAACGAAGATTGAGTTCATCTCCTTGGAATAAAACTTCGAAGAAAACCAACACCTCATTGGTCTTCTGAATATATTTTTTTATTTTTTTTCGATTTCTAGGGCACGAATGATTAAATTCTTGCGTTACAGAGCAGCCCCATGGATGAATTTCACAATTTCTCGTACATCCAATTATTCGATCGGCTTATCAAAATGTGGGTTTTCTGCCCAATCTGCGCAATTAGCTGATGAATGTGAGAGTTATGTAAACCCACCACTTACAGAGTTCAATTCTTATTCGTACTCCCAGATGTTACAGGAATGCATCACAGTTGGTGATCCAACTAAAGGGAAGAGTCTTCACTGTGATATCCTTAAGAAAGGTGGATGTTTGGATATATTTGCGTGGAACATTCTTCTTAATGTGTATGTCAAATCAGAGTTAGTAGCTGACGCACAGAAACTGTTCGATGTTATGTCCGAGAGAAACACCATTTCGTTTGTGACGTTAATTCAGGGATATATGCAATCTCTCCAAGGTGTTGAGGCGTTTGAACTATTTTTCAGGCTTCATAGGGAAGGACATGAACTCAATCCTTTTGTGTTTACAACTATTCTGAAGATGTTGGTGAGTATGGATTTTGCAGAGCTTTGTTGGCGAATCCATTCTTGTATTTATAAGCTTGGCCATGATTCAAATGCTTTTGTTGGGACTGCCTTGATTGATGCTTATTCTGTTTGCGGATTTGTGGGTTTTGCAAGAGAAGTGTTTGACGGGATTCCTGAGAAGGATATGGTTTCTTGGAGTGGAATGATAGCTTGCTACACTGAGAATGATTACTTTGAAGAGGCCTTGGATCTGTTCTGTTGTATGAGGAATAATGGGTTGAAACCGAACAACTTTACTTTCGATAGTTCGCTCAAGGCTTGCTCGGGCTTGCTTGCTGCGGACTTGGGGAAGAGCATTCATGGCTGCGCCATGAAAACTCGGTATGCATTGGATCCTTATGTTGGTAGTGCTCTGCTTGATCTGTACACCAAGTGTGAAAACTTTGATGATGCTCTGATGGTTTTCATGGAGATGCCTAAAAAAGATGTGATTCTTTGGAGTTTCATGATCTCACGTTATGCTCAGAGTGGTCGGAGCGAGGAGGCTGTGAAGATCTTTTTTCAGATGAGGCAAGCTTTTGTGGTTCCGAATCAATTCACGTTTGCTAGTATTTTACAAGCTTCTGCAACCATGGAATGTATAGAATTGGGGGCGCAAACTCATTCTCATGTTGTAAAGGTTGGGCTTGATTCAGATGTTTTTGTTACAAATGCTCTTATGGATGTGTATGCTAAATGTGGAAGAATGGTGGATTCAGAGAAACTGTTTTTGGATTCAGCACATAGAAATGATGTTACATGGAACACAATGATTGTTGGGCACGTACAGCTAGGGAACGGGGAAGAGGCATTGAGACTTTTCTCTATGATGCTTGATGCCCAAGTACAGGCAACCCAAGTCACCTACTCGAGTGTTCTTCGCGCTTGTGCAAGCTTAGCAGCCTTGGAGCCTGGGATTCAGATTCACTGTTTGATTGTTAAAACCATTTTTGACAAAGATACGGTAGTTGGAAATGCTTTGATAGATATGTATTCCAAGTGTGGGAGTATTAAAGATGCCCGTTTGGTGTTTGACACGATGTACAAATGGGACGAAGTCTCGTGGAATTCTATGATCTCGGGATATTCTCTACATGGTTTAGGAGGGGATGCTCTAACACTGTTTGAGAAGATGAGGGAAGAGAAAGTAAAACCCAACAAGATAACCTTTGTCGGTGTACTATCAGCATGTAGCAACACCGGACTAGTGGATAAGGGTCGGTCTTATTTTAACTCCATGTATCGCGACTATGGCATTGAACCATGTATAGAACATTATACGTGTATGGTATGGCTTTTAGGACGTTCAGGTCGTCTTCATGAGGCTGTGAAGTTCATTGAGGAGATTCCATTTGAACCCAGTGTTATGGTGTGGCGAGCTCTGCTTGGTGCCTGTGTTGTTCACAATGATATCGAGCTTGGGAGAGTTTCTGCTGAACGTGTGCTTGAGATGGAACCGCAAGATGATGCCACCCATGTGTTATTGTCAAATATGTACGCAGTTGCTAGAGAATGGGATAATGTAGCTTCCATCAGAAAATATATGAAAAGGAAAGGAGTGAAGAAGGAACCAGGCCTTAGTTGGATTGAGAGCCAGTGCAAAGTTCATTATTTCAGTGTAGGGGATACATCACATCCAGAGATGCGGTTAATCAACGGGATGCTAGAGTGGTTGAACGTAAAGATCAAGAAGGCAGGTTATGTCGCCGACCATAATGTTGTTTTGCTAGATGTGGAGGATGACAAAAAGGATCGCCTCTTATGGGTACACAGTGAGAGGCTAGCTCTAGCTTTTGGGCTGGTTAACATACCATCTGGAAGCCCAATTCGTATCATCAAGAATCTCCGAATATGCGCAGATTGCCATGCCGCAATCAAGCTCATATCAAAGGTCGTCCAACGTGAAATTGTTGTGAGAGATATGAACCGCTTTCATCATTTTGAGAATGGTATTTGCTCATGTGGTGATTACTGGTGATCATTGGGCACTGAAACTGGAAAATCCAGTATAAAGCTTGTGGGACTGATGGGGCCATGTGAACAATCAAGATAATAATCGGTTATTCTTGTCACAAATTGCCATTGGGCCTATCTTCAATCAGGGCTTGTGTCTTCGGATCCATCATTTTCATTGCAAACACAAGGGCGCTGTACTATCCCAATCAACAGATCCTCGTTCAGTTCAAATATATCCGGTGATAGTGTGAAGAAAGCTAATTAAGGTATATTTAATTCACCATAAAAATTGTTTAGCAATTGCATTTTGCATGCCCATACTTATGGAGGAAGGGGGAGGTACCAGCCATTGTTCCTGATGGTTTCCCCTCAGAAGATTTCCTACCTTGAATATCATACTGGCAGGATTATCGAACATGAATTGCATACAATCTTTTTGGACCATTTTCCATGTTTTTTTTTCCTTATGAAAAGGATTAGCAGATTGAATTTGCACGTTAATCAAAATGGGTCAATTTGTGTTTTGGCATAGTTGGTAAGTGGGATCCATCCAATAGCGATGGATTCTTCCCCTGCGCTTGCACGAAGCATATTACGTATTTTGGTACATTAGGCACTACCTAGTATCAATATTTGATTTTACTTTTTGTTTTTACCAATTACTTCATTCATTCTATGAAGGTCTAGTCTCCCTTCATAATTGAAGCATTATTTTCAAGAATAAGTTTCAGTGTCTGGTACTGAATGAAATCGTAATTGTAGGCTGAAACAGTGCGCTGATTTTTATTTTTATTCAGTGCGATAAGCATATCAGTGTCTGGTATGTATTTCAGATTCAGCCTTCGTAATTGTAAGCATTATTTTAAATTCTGTCTGGTATGTATTTCAGATTCAGATCTGCAAATCGTAATTGAAGGCTGAAACAGTATTTGTGTTGCTTATCACAATTGTAAAGGTGAGGCACTGAATGAAAAATGGCATCTTGCAAACATATATGCTGCCTCATAGGCTAAATCTGAAAGTGTTGGCGGCTCATTACTGGATTTGCATGGTAAATTGTTTCTTTACCTTTTCTAGATTTATTGATATTGAAATTTGACATATAGTTCTGGCTAGTACTTCTGGATTAACGTACGTAATGGTTTCAGGGATCTGTTTCAGCTTGCTTATTAGGTATATTGTAAATTTATTTCTTTTTCTTTTGTCCTTAATTTTCTATATCTGTCAAGTTTCATATCTCTATTGGAATTGGTGTCTTCTGCCAATTGTATTTTATCTTATTTTTCTCTTCACCAAGCTGGCCTTTCAGTATTCTCAACTATATGGTACAAGTTTTTCTAAGACTCCCACTAGGTAGACCCTAATAAGGATGTTCTATTATTCGTAACCAGTACACGTGGTGCATATTTGTGAGAGGGACCTACTGTTATGCAGCTTCTTCCTAAGAGATCTCTTACATCAAAAGAATTAAACCAGATATTCAAGATGTTGTGTGATAACTGATAAACATGAGGCGAAACCACAAAAGCTTTTATAACTAAAATTCCTTGTAAAAACAAGTTCATCTCATGTATGTAGAAGTATTTTAGTTCCCCATTGTGCAGAAGCATGCATTTTGCACTTTCATAGAGGAATATTGATAATGAATCGTATAATAGAATTAGTCACATTCTAACAAATCAAAACAAATCTAACCTTATGAAAGAAACATTTCACCTGACAAAGCAGGAGTGTTTATGTTGGTCATGCCCAAGAATAAAAGAAATTGACAAATCAACCACAAACTTCCTTTATTACAACACCACTACTAACATCACCTGGTCCTGTCCTACTATGATCTCTCCACATTGAGTTTCAAATACCCAAGTTGAGGTTTGGTCCATGTCGCAAATAATCCGCTGAGCTTAATCCTCAACTAGAGCAACATTGGTGATTCCAATAATAGTTTATTTACATATCGATTTTATACAATGTCTTAAGAGTAATTGATTTCACAATTTTTCAAGAATAAGCCTATCTTATTCTAGACTAGCAATCAACATATCAATAAACCTCGTTCCATCAACTTGTTTACTGCTAATTGATCTTCCAGAGATATAGCAGGAATTCATTCTTTTAAAGAACTCCTCGCTTTCCACTGCTGCTATGAGAAAGCCTGCCAAAACCAACATTTTAAGATTGACATTTAGATGGAGGTGCAATGTACAATAGTCTATGGATCTAACAAGGAATAGATACACACACAACAACGCTCCCCCCTCAGCGCTATGCTGGATACTTGAACCCGCAACCTCTAGAGTCTTTTAGTCTCTCTCCTTTCTGATAATTTAATTTGGCAAAAGTTTAAACTTTAAATCTTAGCCCCCATTATTGACAGAACATTCCTTGGGTCATTAGTTGCTACCGAGAAGCAGTTTCTACTACTAATAGTAATAGCTTGAGAATTGCTTGAGTTTTAAGACAATATGGAGCTGGATCTATCACTATGTATCTTCACCAATTATTGACAATGCCATCATGAGCCTTTTGCATCACTAGGGAGATATTCATCATGATTGCTTGCTTGTTTATCAACCAAAATGCATCATGATGAACAGATCTGGTAAATACAAATGTTGTTGGTTCTATTCTTTAAAAGAATATAAGAAGTTCAAGTGCATCACTAGATGGAAAAATAATGTTAAAATAGTTTGGATCTATCATTAGAAGTAGATTTGAGTCATGAATAACTTTAGCTTCACGTTCTACAAATCAGTAAGTTCTCATTGATCTCCAGGTCACACTTGCCAACTTACTAAAAAGCTCCACAAGTTGTGAAGTAGTAAACAGACAAAGTGATCAAATTAGGCTACTCACCTAGTTCTACTTAAAACTTTAAAAACTGTGATTCAAAGTAGATCAAATCAAACTCCAAACAAAACCAATTATTCCATGATTAAGTTTAATTTTTGAAGCAGAACAGAAGTATATTTATCATTTTATCTAGAAAGCACTGCATTATAATGAAATCAACATTCTGAAATAATACTGCAAGTAAATATTATAATTATTATTATCCTTTTTTTTTTTTATCAGGACTGCAAGTAAATATTAGTTTGGCGGTATCACGATATGTTAGCATGCTCTATTTGGATTGGATCAGAAACACAGAGGATGGCGATCAATTTGAAGCTCTGTTGGTCCCATAACTCAAGCTTCAAGGTATGGGTATTCAATTTGTTCTTGCCATTGAATGCCACATGACTCATCTATGACTCAGTATCTGGGCCATCTGATCTGTAGTAGAAAATCTGCGTCATTAAAAGCAAAAGTCCATGACGTTCGGGTTACCATGAAATTGTGGCCCACCAGTACCAGATGAATTGAAGAGTATGGATCGATAAGTGAACTAATATATATTACATTACATATATAATTGTTATGAAGGACCAGTTTTTATTTTGCTATAAAATAGTCAAGATAACTTATGAAGAGCAGGCCATCTCATCTCATGCAACACATGATCGATCATGGCAAGCACTGGTGGGATTTTTCACACTGCCAGCCAGCCAGCCCATCTTAGTCCTCCTTTTAAATTACTCTATTAAACAATACATTAGTTGCTAACCCATAATATGGCTTTATAATTCATGTAATTTTATTCTGGAAGATATTGTTGATATCGATCGATCTGTTATGATTTATATTTCGCTTTCTCGCTTGACATGGAAAATTTATTAATTGCTAAACCCAAATTATTTCATAACTCATGTAATTTATTCTGAACATATTGTTGATATCTGCTTTTTTTTTTTTTTTTTTTAAATCTCAATTGTACTGAGAAAATTAATTGACTTGAAATGATCAAATCTTTGGTCTTAAAAAGACGAAAATTTTTCATTATGAAAATAATATATACATTAAGTAAGAGCTAAGTAACCAGAGCGCGGGTCAGAGCGGGAACGAAAGTGGGAGCGGGAGCGTCGGAGCGGCCGATTAAAAAATGTTCTTAGTTCTAAAATACTTTCAGAGCGGGAGCGTCGGAGCGTAGTTCAGAGCGGGAGCGCGAGGTTTCGGAGCGGGAGCGTTACCCCTATACCAAAATTTCAGTTACTAAGGGTAAGAGTGTACTCAACTCTATTTAGTAAAAAAGAAAAATGCAAAGAAAAGAAATTGAGTAAAACTTTTGTATTGTAATTCAGTAAATAAAAGCAATCTAAGGATTGGATAAATAATATGATAGGTTAAAGGGACTTCAACTCTATTTAGTAAGAGTCTGGGTATTGAATTGAAATCTAGGGAAAAAATAAACAAATTGAATGAGTAAGGAGGAGGAGATAATGATGGTTGTAATAGAAAAAGGAAAACAGCAGATTGTACGTGTTAGGGTGTGGGACCCATACAAAATCCTCCACCCTTTCTCTCTCTATCTTTCTCTTCTCTCTTCCCATGAAGTCAGGGACTTTTGCACGCGCAGTCAGGGACTCTGGGGTGGGGGACCACAAGACCACGCACGTCCATGCAAGCGTGGAATTTTATGGCCAGGTTTGTCGGGAATATTGGTGGCCTACGCCGTTATGGTGAACCTGAACCACCACCACCACCACCACCACCCACCCTCCCATCGTACTTCTATCTATCCTGCGCATGGGGAGTAATTGTCTGCACGAGAATCATCGTCGTCGTTGTAGTCTCGTAGATATAATAAGTAATCATTTTCCCTTGAAAACGGTTTCTTTTTATTTTTTTGCTGGTTTTGTGTTTTGCTTGAAATTTGTGAACATTTAGGGCTCGAGGATCTAACATGAGGCTTTCTAAGATTATTATTTTCTATTATTACCTAGGCTAAAGCTATTAAAAGAGGTTATTAATAGGGGTATAATCAGTCTAAATCATGGTTGAATTATATAAGCACATTTTTTTTCTTAATTATTAACTTTATTACATTGGTGGTTGGCACGTGCAACACAAAATTATTTGGGTTTGGGTCTCAAATTTTCTTTGGTGCCCCCTGTTTGGATACTAGGATTCCTTAAAAGTTTATGATGATTTTCTAAAAAATTTCATGGAAAAAAAAAAAAGATTTTGTTGATAATTAAAAAATGATTCATGTTTTAGACGTGTATAATATATAAATTGTTCGAAGAAGTCCCAAAAATTTGCGGATCAATGAGAAATATTTGAAAACTACTATTGCATTGCATGTTTTTGCAAAAGTTTGAAATGGTCCATAATATGGCATGAACTAGTCAACAAGTCTCCTCCTATATTGTGAATATTGTTGGTGTTCCAATCCATTGATGCACGTTGTAGATATAATCCTTCAAATAGTTGTTAGTTGGATCACTTCGAGAGAGATTTTTTTTTAATTGTGTGGTCTGTATGAGACGAAAGAACTGCACGTACCTGATATGATTGAATAAGCTTGCCTCGTAATAAACTTACATGCCAATTCATTACAGGGTTATTGGACACCTTGCCTGACCTAATTTTTTATTTGGATAGTATCAGATTAAATAATTTTGATTTATTTATTTTTTTTGTGACTAAAAAAGGAGGACCCATTAAATAGTGGGTGGGTCTGCAAAATCCATCAATTGGACTCTTTTCTTCCTAACTCTCTCTCTTTGATAAGTCTTTCCCTACTATCATTGTGTACTCCTTTGTTGAATAAATTCATTACTACTAATTCATCTCAGACACATACAAAAAAACAAACACAGTAGTAGAAAATTAAAAAAGATAAAGTGATTTTTCCAAGTCAATTCATAGTGTAATTTTGCAAGTACCCCCTTTATGGTAATGATACTAATGATCACATAAAGAAGACGTAAAATGATCATATAAAGAAGAAAGTAGGGTTCATGTAAAGTAACAAAGAAAAAAAAATGAAAATGAAAATGAAAATGCCCGGGTTTACGTGTAGTTAAGTGTATGGCTGTTGGATGTTCCCGTGCACAAAATACAACGCACGCAATAGTCTATGTTAAACATCCAACGGTAATCCATGCAAGTGCACGTAAGTCCGGGTGTAATATTATCAATTTTATTTATTTATTTATTTATTTTGGATCAATGTCATATTATCATTTTTCAAAGGAACTTTGTGCAAACAAAGACAAGGTAGAGAGAGAGAGAGAGAGCCTCACAGTAGATGAGGTTGGAAAAATGATGATGATGATGAGATTTTGGTTATGGTGAAGTGAAGGAATATTTAGGAGGTGGTGACATGCAAAGTTAGGGGCAAGGTACTAAGGGTGCATGTTTTTTTTGTTTTTCTGATAGAAACCTCGGGCGTGCCTGTACTCTTCTCCTTACAATTATTAATTAGTGATAAAAATTTAACTGAGAAGTATTAGAGGTCAGGTGATTTTGCAGGCCATTTTTTGTTTAAATGTTTTTTTTTTTTATATATGTAATGTATTTTTTTTAGGGCACTTTATGCACATGGATTACAGATGGACTGAAATGGTAAAAAAATAAGAAAGAATGTTTCATGGGGGCATCAAATTATTCTTACCTGAAAATATTGAAAACCTAATCTGGAAATATCAGTGATCACTTTCATATATAATATAATATAATAAAAGAAATGAATAATCTTTTTGTAGTATAGACTATAGACGTGAGAGGATAATTTATTTAATTATTTATGTTTTTTTTTTCTTCCTATTTTGCACCCAAAGGGTAAACACTACTAAACAACATGCAATGCAAATATGAAATGGGAGGGGTCATGGAAAGTTGGTCACCTTTTTAATTATAACCTTGGAATGATCACATCACCCTCTTTCTCACTCCACTAGCTAGCTAGCTATCTAGTATGTAGTACTATACTTGTTAGGGCTCATGAAATAAATACAAACTATTTTGTGCAATGGGACAAGAAAAGGCATGCATTTCATCACTCAAATTTCACTCACAATCTTTCAATTCCTTTATTACAATAAAGTAGGGAGGGCAGTACACCCCTCTTCCTCCTCTTCTATGAGTGGTTTCTTTCATAACTTTGCAATTGAGAATCTTGTTTGTGAAATATATCTATCCTAATGCATAAATATCAATAGAGATATGAAAAAGAGATGTTTGCATTCATATGTGTGAAATATATATGTTTCTATACTAACTAATAAAAAAAAATATGTGAATAAGTATTTTTGACAGTTATTTTATCGGACGTCATAGTTTACAGTTATTTTATCGGACTTCATAGTTTCCTAACTTTTTTGTTATGCATATTAATTTTCACAACTACCCTTTTTTCCATCAAATTACTAAAAATCTAAAACGCATTTTACAGATATCTTTTATATATTATGTATACTACGTACGTATAATCACATAGGCGCGTGCAAATCCACTATTCTAATATGTAGAAGCTAGGTTAATTAACTTCTAAATTAACTATGTTATGATTTATATATGGAATAGTGATGATGATGATGCATTGATGATGATATCATGACGGTTATATTATTTCATATGAAAATCAATTCCATCTCACTGCTTTTTTTTCTTTTTTTTTTTTCCCTTTTGTATATGCTTTCATGAATATGGTGGGGAAGGGAACCCACTTCGAATTTTCTTTTCTATTTTTCGTTTTTTATTTTTTTGAAGAACATATCTGCTTTGAACTTTCTCCAATTGGGACACGTTGAAAGTTAATGCAAAATCGGTCCCCAACAGCAGATTAGGGGTTGCTAGCTGATAAATTAGATTCCCTCAGACTCTGTCATCGATCTCATGCATCCAATTGCTGTTATGGCATCTCTCTCTCTCTCTCTCTCTCTCTCTCTCTCTCTCTCTCTCTAGAGACATACAAACGCACACGTAAATTCAAGTGGGGGGCATGGTATCCATGCAGTACGTGCATTTATAAAATGTTAGAATCCCTTTTCTTGCTTCTCTTGTCTTCTCTGTGGATTTGGTTGCTGGTTAGTTTGATGGTTGTTGTTCATTCATAAAGAGTGCCCTAGTTCCCAATCTAAAAAACAAAACCTTGTAGCAGCCAGCCAGCTAGCTAAAGAATACCTGCTCAACCTTCTCTTCCTCTTACTTACCCTTTTTTTTATTGTTTAGTATAGTACTGTTTAAGAAACCAAATTATTTATAAAACAGGAACCAGAAAAAAAAATGGAAGAATATAAGTTTTAATTTAATTTATAAACTGTTAAGAACTGGTCAGGGTTAAAGCAAACAAGACAAATAACTATGGGTCTTGCTATCATGTGCCCTACGATAAGGATATTTTTGAATGGATTTTTTTGCTAGTTATAGGTCTTCAAATCAGCTGAATTTTTGTAAACATAATATTATCATTATTTATAAGATGTTTACAAAAAATTAGCTCAATCAGAGATATCTAACCCTTTTAATAAATCACTTTAATGTCAGCCGTTAATTCATACTATTAAAGTCTAAATTAAGTGTTTGTGGTGCTAAAGGGTGCTAGAGGACTCCGATTGAACTGATTTTTTTAGATATGATCCAAATAGTATAAATAACATACATATAAAAAAATCAACTCATTTAGACAACTTTAAGAAGCTAAACAAAATACAAAACCAAGAAGCTTACATGTTAATAAAACCCAATAACTATATATATATATACTTAGCTCATTGTAAAAGTGATCAATTGCCGGTTTCCACCCATGCATTCATCTAATTAATTAAGATTTCCAGATAATTAATTAAAGATATTATAGCGGGTAATCTTTTACTGCTTGCTGATTTAGTAATGTAATTATATATATATATATATATATGTATAGTGTGTGTCAATTAAGTTGTGATTAATTAAAATCTGTCTATTAATTGTCTCTGAATTAGGATTTTGAGTGTATCCGTACGTGTTGGTGTGTGTCTTTGGTCGGATACAGAAGGTGTGTGTTGATTTTGGTAGAAGGAAAGAAGGGGGGTTTAACCTAATATAATGATTAAGAATGGGGTGATAGCTACTTAGATATATATTAGGAATTAGGAAGGTGACATTTGAGGGGGGTAGAAAGATATCACTATCAAACTACTACTCCCCCCTCCCCCTCCCCAAAAAAAAAAAAAAATTCTTGTGTTATTTTCACATATATATATATATATATGCTTTGATTCTAAGCTTAAGTAGTAGTCATTAATTCCTAATTCGAAGCCCATCCCATGCAAACCCCCATCAAAGGCCACACCACCAAACTCATCATCTCAACACAACAAAATATCTAATATCAATTAACCATTTTTCTTGAAATTAGATAGAAAAGAATTTATTATTTAGTTAATCTAGAGAAGATAAAATTAATTTTTAATTTTTAATTAATGTTTCATAATGAACCGAAAGTTTTCAGTTACATACTAGTCCACTTTCCAATCCATCGATCTTAGATCCCCCAAGCACCTAAAAACAATACTATTTAATTTATGGGTAGGAGAGAAGAGAGAATGTTTGTTTGTTTGTTTGATGGGGTTGGAAATATAAATTTAATTGGTCAGCTTTTTTTATTTTATGAGGAATTATTAACAGATCAGTCAGGGGAAAAGAGCAGATAACTAGCTGTTCCCATTGAACTACTTAATTACTTGGACACTTTTTTTTTTTTTTTTACATACATTCATTCAGTCGTTACAATTGTTTTTTATAGAGAGAGAGGATGACTTTAGCTTTTTAATTAAGGGTCCTGTTAACACGATAAAGTTTTTTTTTGAAGGAACTTTTTTACAAGTCGTCTTTAAATCAACTAAATTTTTGTAGACATAATATTATCATTATTTATAAGATGTGTACAAAAAATCAGCTATCTAACTCTTTAAACAAATCACTTTGAATGTCAACTGTTCATTCACACTATTAAAATCTAAATTAAGTATCCGTGGTACTAGAAGGTGCTAGAGGTCTCCGATTGAGCTGATTTTTTTAAATGTGATCCAAATAGTATAAATAACATACATATAAAAAAATCAGCCCATTTAGACAAACTTAAGAAACTAAATAAAACACAAAACCTAAAAACTTATCATGCGCCCTTAGGGCACATGTTAACTAAATCCTTTGATTTAATAGCCTTTTGTTTTGACAGTTTGGAGACCGTACGTACAGTTATGCAGCAGCAAGGGGACTAGGGTGGGGGGTCACATGCCTTTTAATTTTGCAACTTGCTGCTGCTGCTGCAAAGTCAGTCCCCATTTCTATTCCTTCCCTAGCTAGCTGCTCATGACCTCGTTTTGTTTCTTGTTTTCCTTCCTTTATTAATTCATCGATCCGTGTTGATGATGATGCTGAGACCCCAAAGCAACATCATTGCTGCTCCCCTAGCTAATATTTAAACACCCCAATCACCACTGTTTAATTAGTTATTATTTCCCTTTTTTAATTAATATTTATTATTAAAAATAGCCATTTGTTTTTATTTCTTATTTATACCTTAAAAAGCAAATCTGGTACGTATGTATGACACACAATAAAGACCTTATTCATTCCGTCCTCAAAAACAGGATATTTACATGTGGCAGCTCATGTCTTAAATTAGTGGGCTAAATTTTAAAATAATCAAACCTTTTTTTTTCTCTGTTGTTGTTTTACTTTATTTCTAAATATCTAAAATTTTTAACATAGTCCTAGAACCAAAAGTTTTCTTGTGGATTTAAGACTTAAATGCTTAAAATGGGCAAAAGGAATCCTCTATGAACATGACTCATTGAGTCGACTCAGAGTTTTAACTATCCTACCATTAAGATCGAGCTTGTTATTTGTTTTTTTTTTGATATTAAGATATCCAGGTCTCTTAGAGCACTCTGACCACTAGAGAGACTCGATTACTCGATCTCTTTTTTATGAGGTGAGTGTCTTAACCACTTGACCATGTTCTTAATGGTTATCGAGCTTGTCATTTGTAAAAAAAAAAAAAAAAAAAAAAAAACTACTTTAGGGCTTTAGCATGTGTGTTGACATCGATCCTTTACTTAAAAGGAATGAAGAGCCTTTTTCTCTAAATTTGTCCTCCAAATCACATCCTAAAAAAGTGATTAACTTCCAGGACTTCAATTTTTTTCCCACTTTAAATACAGTTGGAACTTGGGAACAATTTTTTTTATTTTTTTTTGAGTTTTATTTTATGTTTAAGTCAAATTATTACTATTCAACTCATCCCCCCCTTGTTTTATTAAAATTAATATAAGATACTGACCATCCTCTCTCTCTTTTTCTCTCTCTCTCTCTCTCTCTCTCTCTCTCTCTCTCTGCAACTATTTCATCTCCCCACAAACTTCCAAACAAAGAGAATTAATGGAAAGGGAGATTTGAAAGGTTCCTTCTCATCCTTTGTCTTCTGTTGCATTTACGATATGAAACAACAAAAAACTGTTGTTTCATTCATGGATGGAACCTCCTCTATGGTCCTTGTTCATGGTAACAACAATAGATCAGTAGTATTACTAGTACTCATCATCATCATCATCTTCATTTGAGAAATCCTTTTGATCCATGGCTTATGTTGAAATCGAATTCGAAGAGATCAATAAACATCGAACGAGACGATTGTCATCGGGTTCTCCGGTATGATCATGTTTCCTACTCAAAACCTCCATAAACATCATCATCATCATCATCAACAACAACAAAAACAACAACAACGGCACTTCGACGGTTATGGTGGTTGTGGAGAAAGTTACTACTACGCCGCGGGGAGATTCGATCTTATGAGAAAAATCCAAGGGTATGAGTGTTACAGCGAAGTTTGTTTAGAATCCGATCTAGTATTGGTGGTTGGGGATCGCATGGCCGAAGATGGGTCTAGGACTAGTAGTGTAAATGAAGCAGGATCAAGCTCCAAAGATGTAGTCCAACAAGCTGCAGATGATGATAGCAGGGATGAGAAGTGGTTACAATTGGGTCTAGGAAGTTCTGTAACCGGTTCAGATCAGCTCAAGCTGAACCAGACGGTCATGGAACCGTTGATGACACGAAGATCAAGTGGATTGGTGGAACTAGATCTCTTATCAGGCACTAGTACTACTGGTACTGGTACACAAGATATGAAGCCATTATTAACACCACCTATGTTCCATATGACGTCAGAGTTCCGGCCAACTCATCCGCCTCCACCGTCTATTAATACTCAACACACTGGTAATACTAATATTATTAGCAGCATGCCTTTGTTAATTCATCAACAACCAAGAACAAGTTTAAATCTTTCACATCATCATCATCATCATCAATATCATCATCAGCCTGATGAGATACCATGGGGGTCATATAGGCCTAATCTATGGAATAATAATAATAATAATAATAATCCAACAGTAGCTTCATCTTCTTCGGTGCCATTGGGTTCGTATTTCTCGCGGTCCTTTCAACACCCAAACATAGATATGGGCGCCGGTCCTAGTTCTGATGATATGATGATGAAAGTTGTCGATGCTCCTCCTAGACCGCATTCCGGTATTTGGTTCGTGCTACAAGCATCACAAAATCAGTAAGTACAATAAGGAACATATATAGTTTCAAACTAATTAAAACATCATATTTTCAATCTTAGTCCCATCTTGTTTTTTTTTTTTTAGGTTAATTATAAATTCATCTCATTTTTATAATGGATTAATAATTTTATTTGGTCTATTGATGCTGCAGATCAAAAGAGCCATTTTTGCCTCAGATACCCAAGAGCTACCTGAGAATCAAGTAATAATAATAATAATAATAATCTTCAACTTTTTATTATTCGAGAATCCTTCATTCTTTCCCTCTTTAATTAATTTCTTTATGTTAAGTTCATGGATTATTAGAAATTAACCATGGTAATAATGCATTATATAATTTCTTATTTCTTATATGTTCTTAATAATTTGTTTTTACGACAGAGATAGGAGGATGACAGTTCGATTGTTGATGAAGTATCTGGTTAACAAACTGAGACTGAATAGCGAATTGGAGGTACTTAATTAATTAAACCCCCCCACCCAATATTAATTTTATTTCCAATTAATTAGGTGTTTAAATCTTTTAAATGCTAATAATAGAGAAGTGCGTGGTTAATTGCATGGTTGGTAACAAGTAGTACTCTCTTTGGTGTTTGACATATAGTTAACTTCACATCTTTTGTTTTCTCACATCATCTCATTGATGGCAAAACAAAAACAAAAAAACAAAATTAAAGACTTAATTTAGTATGAGAACCTGAAAAGGAAACACTAACCCCATTATCATCAAACAACACATTTATTTTTTTACATGTTTGGTGTTATAAGTAAACATGAAAGAAACTTCAGAACTTACTCAAAAATTAAAGAAATTATCAAGTGTAAAGATCAATATTATATATTGGTTGGAAAAGTACATGCATTTCTATGTGATGATGACCTTAATTTATGTCTCATTAGCCTTAGCATTAGCCTAGCAAGATAGCTATTTATGGTAGGAAGTCTTAGGGAAGTAAATTTTAATGCTTGTCTAATCAAAGAAATAGGTTTCTTAGATTTTAATAATGAGCTTCATGTTTACTTAGTTATAAATGGTTCATTGATGATAAGTTTTAATTTTAAGTGGAGGGTCTAATTAATTAAGGAAAATATATGATTTAACAAGTTCGTGCTTAAAATTTTTTGTGAGCTCCAAGTTTAATAACCGTTGGATATTCATGCAGTTAATACACAAGATGTATGCCTGTGAATATCCAATGGCTATTCTCCTTGGAGGACACAAAAAAATTTAAGCACGAACTTATTGTTAAATCATTTTCCTTAATTAATTACGTAGCATATATAATGAGAGCTATAAGTACTGTTGTTTCCCATCAAATCTCTCATTTATCATTGTATTGGTACATAATGCACACCAAAATTGAAGAGAAAATTAAACTACCCTCAAAAGAGAAATACATTAAATTAACATACACAAATGGAACAGACATCAGAGATGAAATATAAGGAGCTTTGATTTATCAAGAATCTTGAATGTTAGAACATGCACTAAACCTAGCTAATAGCTAGCTAGGGTTTACATGGAGAGTTGCAAAGGTTTTTCTATTTAAAGATAGAAACAATCTTCCTGATCAATTTTTCTGTTGATTGAATCCATGGATCTTCTATATCATTGAGATCCTATTATATATACATCTTATTATACAAACATCTCCTTGGATTCCTTTCTGCCATTCATTTCTTATGTCATCAGGTTCTTCAAGTCAGTTTACTTCATATTCTAGCTATATATAAGATCCCATTGGCAGAATTAAAGTTTAAAATTTAGTGTCGGCAGCTTACTACATGCTTAATGAGTAAAAGAGCACTAGCTAGTTAAACCAAAACAGTACTAGTTTTATTTTGTATATATAATAAAGATATAAGCCAATTTTTAGTAGCATTATAATTTTAAGTAAAAGCAAGTTAACTTTCAAAAATTAATATTAGTGGATTCTAATTCTAAAACAAGTTAAATCATATTCTTGAAGGTTAATTTTAAGTAAAAGCTAGCACCTTTTATTAACCCTAGCTAGTATCAAGAGTCACCTACAGTACGTCGTGATGATTAAGCATCACAGGTTTGCTGCATGTTTGTGTATGCATTGTACTTGGAGACAAATGCAATGAATATATAGAATAGTACTAAATAATATATCATTTTGATATTCCTCTGAATTTTTTTTAATTTTTTCTAAGTTTTAATAAATAATTAAATCAATTTCTTTTCTGGAAGTTGAAATCATAGCCAATTAATTAAGCTAAAATATCAATAACAAATATAATAGAAGAAGACGTATAATTATAGTAGTAGTAATAGAAAAACTATTGGGGAAATAAAAAAAAAAGAAGAAGAAATTCTATAGTAGTAGTAGTAGTAGTAGAACTACTATACTGAAATTAATCTGTAGCCTAACCAAACTCACCATTGGGTTTTTTTTTCTCTCCATTTATTTGGAAAGATCAAGTAAAATTTCATTAAAGAGAAAGAAGGCGCTTAGGTACGTAGCATCATCCTGATAAGAGGATAATTGAGAAAAATGAAACATCGATCAGCATTAGCTACGCAGGTACATTGAAAATTTAGATGGAAAGATTTAAAGTTATTAAGGATTTCTGAAATATGTACAGTCACAAAGTTCAAACCTCATGCTAATAAAACTTGGCTTTTTTTTTTTTTTTTT
>MVGT01000438.1:1418046-1456332 GCA_002174775.1 Macleaya cordata | reverse complement strand
TTTTTTTGTTTCCTTTTAATGAGTTTCAAAACCATAACTCTTAATACGTAATTTATTTCGATGTGGAAATGGATTAATTAGAAAGGTCTCCCTAAAACTATATATATATTAACTAGTTTGGATCAATTAATTAATTTCTTTTTTATCTAGCTACCTAAAAAAAAAAAAATAATCAAGTTTTTAAGAGCGCTCCTTAGAAGGCATACTTGAGCTCCTTATTATCAGTCTCTGGCTGTTTTTACTAATATTCATTTCCACTCTAATTTTGTCTTTTCCTTCTTTTTCATTTTTTTTCCTTTCCTCTCTTTAATTTGTAGTTCCAAATCCCTCAGCTCTATATATACCAAATATACAAGTAAGTTTATGTGCCAAATGAATATATACCTTAATATATGTTTTTAGTCATAATTTACTTGTTCTTAATTATATATAGAGAGATCAACATGGGTCTTAATGAACCTTAATTATTTTCCATTCAACTATATCTAGCTAGGTAGAGCCATATACTCTCTAGAGTCAAGTCTCTGAAGTAACCCATGTAATTTTTGGCCTTCCACCACTAACTCAGATTCCTAACCTTCTGAAAAAGAGTTTTCTGGCTTAAAACTATGCTTTTTTTTTCTTCTTTTTTGTTTTTTTTTTCTTTCAAAGAAAAAAAATAGTAATTTCTGCTAGTTTGCAAATATTGTGAAAGCTATCATACCTTATTTAGCAGCTGATCAAGTAAAATGAGTCGTTTTTCTTTCGATAATACGTAACTCATAAGTAACTATATATAATACATAAAATTCATGATTAACCACTTAATGATATAAACATTTTAGTTGATCTCTATTGCTGCATGACATGACATTAATCTGATGATCATACACAATTTGATTGGCTAGCTCTGTGAAGAAAATTTAAAAAGAAAATAAGTAAAAAGACTTCTCATATGATTAATCCTTGATAATGCACTTTAATTAGGCTAGCATTGTGGGAAACAGTTGATCAAAATTCACCTTTATTAATTTCTGATTAAAAAAATAAAAAATCTACTTAAAATATCAAACAATTAATAACAGTACTATTAATTAGGAAACAATTAAGTACATATCGAATCATCATGTTATAATATTTAAAATATATATGGTTGGTGCGCCAGTAAGTATATATGGAATGTCCTCCCATTCTGACAAGGTCGTCCAAACATTCCTTGTGCTTTTAAATATTCATAATCAAGTTAATTAATTAGTAGGTTAATCTGCTGTATATACGTATAAATAAACGTATGATCCGTATATGTATGAATGTGAACGTGAAAATGTAGCATTTATACGTAGGTACGCAAGAAAGAAGTGATTGGCATGTCGTTGTGGAATCAATTAATTTGTTATTAATTGCACATGACATGCAATTAATTAAGGAACTCATTATGTGAAACATGCATGAGAGCTAGCTAACTAGGTGGCATCAAACAAAATCTAATTAAGTATCCATTATCCCCCGTTAATTTCGGACTCTCTCTCTTTCTCTCTCTAGGACAATTAATGTTCTTATTAGTAATTAATTTACATGCAATATCTTAATTAATTGGATAAAACAAGTTGTTGAGATTTCAAACAGTGATGAGTAGTAGTAGAACTGCTGATCATTATTATTAGTGATCGATCGATCGATTTTATGTCCATTTAAGCCGGACAAGAATATTTTTGGTATATCTTATGATGATTAGAAAAACCCCATAAGAAGAAGCTTTGATTTGATGATTTGATTAGCAGCTGCTTATTATATTTTTAATTTATTAATTATTAGGACATGAATAGCAGTCTATATATATTTTTGGAATTGTTCTTGTTATTGTTAGGGTTTTTTTTTTAATGTGTCTTCAAGCTGTCTTGCTTTTGATTTGATAATTAGTTTTTCAAAGTTTTGAATGGCATTAGGCATTGGATCTTGCTAGCTAGAACACGTTATATCAGTTTTGATTATTTTTTTTTTTTCTTTTCCTTGTGTTAATTATGACCTAGTTGACATACTCGTATGATGATATCCAAAGGACACAAAAATCACACGTGGACACTGTCTCCATAAAACCGATCTGCATGAGTTAATTATCACACCTTTCGTCACGCTCTCGCCAGTTTCAACTTTGTTAGTTTTGAGCTATAACTTAGGCCCTACACTCCTCAATTTTGTGCTTTATTAATTAAAAAGACCCCATCAAAATTTTAAGTGGTAGTGCACTCTCTTGCCGAATATTAAAAACCTAATCATTTCATCCCCAACTTAGCCCCAAAGAAAAAAAAAAAAGAAAGAAAACGAAAGCACGTATTTTACGTTCGAGGAAAGCGATTAATGCATGAGAAGGAATCAATCTACAACAGAATCATTCAAAAATGGCGAAGAAAAAAAAAAAAAAAAAAGACAAATACATATGCATCTATATATACCTATGGTTTGGAGTTATATTTTAGGGTTTCAACAGGGACTTGGAAAGAAGGGAAATGAATTGAATAGGGGGCTCATGAGAGAATATTGATGACCTTCAGTTCTTTCTAGGGTTTGTGAAAAGAGAAACCAAATGTGAAGAAGACGTGCATGAAACTGACATAAATGTTATAGGGTATTTTAGAAAGGAATTAATCCAGCCGATTCTTAGGTAATTTTTTTTTGGTTGTTTTTTTTTTTAGTAAGAGATATAATATGTAGGAAATAATAAGGTGAAAGTGGACAAAGTAATTGAAGTCTAAGGGTTCATGATTTTGGCTTAGGAGCAAAGTCTGATGTGGGACCGGATGATAATGATTATTATTTGGGGATGTTTGAGATGGTGGAATGGGCAGCCTTAATTGGTCGGTTACCCCTTCACTAGAAAATAAAGTTAGAAAGAGAAATACAGAGAAGCAATTTGATGGGTAAAGCAGACGTTACAAATTTTTTTTTTTTTTTTTTAATTTAGATATTAAATACAATTTGTATGCATCTTCTTTTCTCTCTCTCTCTAACATAACGAAGACGTAAGCTTGTGACATAGCATGACTTCAATAATAATAACTATTTACACCAAAAAAAAAATTATGAATAACATATGGAAATGATCCAGTACGTAGTGCATTATATGCATATGCATGTAGCTAGCACAACCGATGGTGTTTGTTGTTGTTGATTACAAAAACTCAAATTCATTCTTATTAGCGTGTCCAAATGCCTAAAGAATCTATAGGCCACGCTTGTACGATTCGTATTTGTATTGAAAATCAGAATCAAATTAGCTTTTACCCTTTTGCATTCCACACACAACTTTTGTTTTTGTTGAGCTCATCTTAGGACACCTGCATTATCTTTTAGCAGATGCATCGTCCTAGCACTCTCTACTTGACAATGTCTTCCTCTACCGAGGTGGGCTTTAGGTCCAAAAGGACCCGCTTTTGGTTCATTGAATAAATAAAATAAAATAATATTTATCAATGATCTATAAATGATTTATATATATATATATATATATGTGCAAATGTTGTTGTTTTTTGTTGCTGTGTTTTAGGTTTAGGGTTTATGATTTGTTGTGTTTGATGATGATGCTGATTATTATATATTAATGAATGAATGAATGAAAATATATAACGTGCAGATAGAGATAAGATGTAGAGGACAACAGCTTGAACCAGGCTTGACGTTGCAACATGTTCGAGACAACATTTGGAATTCGAAAGAGATGGTGACTTTGCTTCCGGATTCCTCAACCACTGATCATGTCATGATTCTACACTACGCCAGGACTAGTAATAGTAGTAGTATTATTAATAAGACTACTACTACTACCACTACTTCATCTTCAACTTAGATCAATTAAAATCATCATCATCATCATTACCATCCTTCATAATATTTTTATTTATTTACCAACCCCCCACGTGTTGTATAATTATTATTAAATTATTAAAAACACCCTTCCTCAAGTTTTTCCTTCTTCCTTTGTTCTCACTACTTTTGTGGGGGTGTTTTTTTTTTTTTTTTTAACTTGTCTAATTCATTAAGCTCACAAAATTACAGCAGGTTTTAGAGTCAAATAACATCAAACCCCAGAAATTGTACTTCTCATGCTTGAGATTTTGTATTATTTTTGTTTCTTTTTCTTTTTTGATGTTAATTTACTAATCCGAATGAATCTCTCTTATTTTGCTTACACTAACTGCCTACGTTTCATTTGCTTGAACTCATTTAATGTTTCCGTACGAAGGAAAATCATGGTGTGATCTATCTGATGCTATTTAATTAGCTTTCCCTTGTTTTCTACTTCCAATCACCGTAAGTGAGAATGATGCGTTTGGCATCAGACTACTTCAANTGTTTATTTAATATGAAATTAGGCAGAGATTGTGCCGTGAGGCACAATCTGTGCCTCCTCCCTCAAACCCCTTACTCCCTCCCCACATCTAGGACCGGGAGGAGGGGTTTGGATGTTTGAGGTGCCCATGATACTTGCCCCAACCTCAAAAAATGCTTTTTTTGCTTGTTTAAGGTGTCCATAACACTTGCCCTAAAATGGTTCAAACTTCAAACTTGGATTAATTACCAAACATGGAGTTTGTGAACATGGGCTCACATGCTTCAGTCCAGGTTTAAAAGGAAAGGACAGCAATGTACATATGCTGGGCTTTTGGGTCTTTAGCGTCTTATGAAGACTTCTTGTTCGTTATGGCTTGTCCATAGCACAATTGGGTAAACCAAATGCAGAGTGCTCTGCATGATTTTTCTTTTTTTTCTTTTTTTTTAATGGGACTATTGCCCAGGTTACAATATGACATAGATACACGCAGAGGGCATGTGAGAAGCGCAGAGAAACCGCCAAGAACATCGTCACCAACGAACGCAGGAAATGCGCCCACCAACAGGCACAGAGAAACCGCCAATAACTACGTACCTATATTTATTATCAAATTACATGGGACAAACTTAACGGTAATACCACGGCCGAGAAGTTTTGATCACAAGACCTCCCACTACCAGGGCTGTGCATGATTTTTCTAATAAGGAAATTTGCCTGTGTTCTGAAACTGATAGCAAAGGCCTGATGTTGGTGATGGTCTCAGAATGGATAGATTAGAGCTGAAGCCTGTATTATAAATCCCATGACTGAACAAAATGCATATAATTGACGACCAGTCACCATCTTCTCTCAATACAAATGCGGGCAAGCAAATGACGAAATGGGATTAAACAGATCCCAAGCAGTCTTACTCTAGAAAGAACCAACAACCAATCTCAGGATTTTCCGGGTAAACAAACCAGACCCAAGACGGGAGAAAAATCGGTTTGATTGGTGAGGTTACTTACTGGGTTGACCTGTAAATACGTTGCCATCCCTTGCATGGACCCTCCCAAATATACCCAGTGTTCCTAAATCAGTTTAAAGAATATAATAAGATTCAACTTGTTTCTGGCTGATCAGGAGGATCTTCAACACTGGATTTCAAAATTCAGAAGCAAAATCAATGTTTTGTGCTGTAATTAATCACAAGATACCTACCCAAGACGCACAAACAATGGATAAAAAAGAAGCAGGAGACAATAGGAACTAATATTGCATTAAAGAACAAATTCTTTGTCAGAATGGTGAACAATATTTCAAGAGCACCCCCTCCTCCCTCACAAGAAGAGTGAGAAGCTGACGATCCATAACTGCAATATTGCAGACAAAAATTTCTAATGAGGTCTCAAGTTCACTATTGCAGACGCAGTCTCAGAAAATAAACTTCAGAGAAAGTGATGCACCTAATAAACTTCACAATGGTCTTCTGCTTAGAGCTCCTTACATGACTGAAGTCATCTGCAATTCGTTCATAATAGATTTGAGAGAAGAATAAGTTCTTGGGAGTTGGAAATCCTCCGATTTGTCTAAAGGCGACTCTCACACTAGAAATATTACATGGAATCATCTGTTTATTTGTAATCTTGGTTTCTTAATTTGCTGAGTGAGCTTGAAAGGGAATTTTCATGAAATGGAAAGGGGTACTCCTTCAATTACCGTTTTAAGTGGATTCACAATCTATTTAGAAGTCACCAGGAAGGTCTTGCTGTAAGACCTTTGATATAGTCAGTATCCCCGGGAAAATGGCCGTGGAGGCTCCAAGAGGAACAAGGCAGTCATTGGAGGATGATGGAGAGTTCATTGATAAGTTCACAAGTAGAACTTTTGTTGGAAATGTAGAACTGTTGAGTTGAGTCTTCTTCATATGTTGAAGCAGACAATAGGGCTCTTGCAGCTTCAGCGACAAGACTAACTTGGTTGATTTGCACATTTTACACATGGAGCAATCCTGTAATATGAAGTAAAGTGACTTAGATATATTTTCTCACCTCTGATGTAATTGACTAAGTGCAGTTGGGTTCTGATTTCATTTAAGAAAAGGTAGTAGCAGAAGAGATAAAGACACGTTCTATTGCATTCAAATACAGAGCTGCCAGAAAACAATGAATTGTCTCTAAAACTATCAATTAAGGCAACAGAGCTACTTCAGCTCACAATAACATAACATATTAAGAATGATGAATTGCATCTAATTTCATTATATTCTGGGATGCTTGGGATGGTTTTGATTCTTTAGTTCATCAGAATATAAAGGAGAATTGCCAGAAATCCTCACAGTTGAAGAAACCTAACAAGTTTTTTCATCAAGAATATAAAAAACATGAAGCATCACTGTGCTAGCTAAGCAGGGGAAAACAAATCCTAAACTAAAGAATACCAAAGATACAGAGAATTTGAAGTAGCAAAGACAGTATGGAGACAGAAATAACTTGGGTCTATAAATCCACTCTGTTGGGTTTTGAAAAACCATGATAAATGAAACAACAGAAAGACAGTGAAGTATATGTAGTTAAACCAATATCCATGAAGAAACGAATTAAGTCTGCCAGTCCACACAGTTTGGTAACGGATATACCATTATAATGAAACTCAATCAAAATATTTAAATGTGGTTCAATTATCCACTACCACCTATCTACAAGGACAAGAAAACATGATCTTTTAGACAGAAGCTAATCAGAGATAACCACATGTAAATGAAATCTGAAAGTTTATATACAAAAGGTAAAAACACAAAAACGCCATTTGTGAACAACCTCTTCTCAAAGTTAGATGAAGGTTCAAAATAGATAATACAGCAAACTAATCTGATCAGAAAGTCTTGCTGAGGCTTTCAAATGAAACAAGTCACAAATCATGAAAAGGATACAATACATAACCAAAAAAATTCCGGGTTGTAGGTAAATCCATGGACATCATATCAAAGTAAACATAAAATGTGCAAGAGAAGAATTTTCTTTATTAAATCTATCCATCAATTTTAATTCAATTCTCTGTAATCTCCAGTGACTTATGGTCAACCAAATCAAAATATCATCGACATTTTTCTAGGACAAATCCAATCAAAGCTAAAACAACAACTATCTCACAGGGAAATTGAAATAGATCTACAACTACAAGTATAATGTTACAACTGAGAGCAAGAAAGAACCATTTGATTCCAGAAGTGAAAAAAAAGAAGTAAACTACCTCATACATGCATTACAATTTCATTCATGGCCGAAGATTTATACCAATTACATTCACCATACTTCCATGTAAAAACTCAGGAAAATCCCTTCCCAAGCTTTTCAATGGCACAGTACATTTTCCGCCTAGAACCAACGGCATTTATCCCCATATCCTTAAGATCCTCCAATGTCAACAATGGCAAAACTTCCTCATCCACTTCATGTATTTCAAAAACCGGTGCATATCGACCTAACCCTAATCCATTAAGCCACATCCGAACACCATCTTCAAGAAACCGGGCATCGTTATCTGACGGCCCATCAAGTTCAACCGCATCATGATCTCTACTCTCCGAAACCCTAACCCTGCTTTGCTTCCTCTGCCCAATAAAAGCCCCTTCTCCTCTATCCGAATTCTGACGCAAATCAACATTAGGGTTTTCAAGTGAGTGAATCGGACTGTGTTCTTTCAAAGGGCTTTCTGAACCCTCTGGATCAAAATCCCTAAATCCTTCATCACCATCTTCTCCACCACTAAATTTCTCATCTTCATCCACTCTAGATACCCAATTCGATCGAACCCTCTTTGTCCCTCCTCCTCCTCTTTTAGCCTTAAAATCCTTCAACTTTCTGTTCCCAATCGCTAACAAATCCAAACTACCATCACCAGAAGTGTTCTTATCCTCTATTTCTAGGGTTTCATGGATATCTTCGCCGTTGCTCAAATTCGTTAAAGGTCGGGTTTTTGAGGATTTGGGATCTTTGTGTAATTGAGAAGGGGGACGATACTTGAAATCATTCCATAGTTTGGCCGGCCTAAGATACGAATCGTAAGAGAGAGTTGCTGGTTGGTCTCCGATATCACCTAATCGAACGCTGGGACGACGTTGTCGTTTTGAACCCAAAGATGGGCCCAGATTCTCGGATGGAGCTCCAACGAGTCCTCCTCCGCCATTAATGCATGCTTCAGGTGGCTGTAACTCTGCCATTTTTCGGTTAAGTGGTGAGGGAGGGAGGGTAGGATAAGGAAAGGGAATGGTGATGCTTAGTATGAAGGAGGTATACCAGTGTCACTGAAGAAACTCTAACAAGTTATACTCGACTAGCAAGTCAAGTCCTTTGCGTGGTGGGTTACCAAGGGAAAAATACTTTCTCAACTTCTAGGGTCGTAAGACAAACACCATTAACGATATAGAAAATATTGTCATGTATATACATATAGAATAAACACTATGAATGATCAACCATTAACAATTAGAGGTCTTCGTTACGGGTGTCTATGGGTACCAAATTATTTGGAATCGTTCTGGTATCATAACCATGTGTTTTGCGGTTATGGGACCTCATTTTGTGGATCCGATTAATTTCGGATCTATTTCGGTTCCACCTAACGGGTACTCAGATTCGTATAAATTTTAGTTAAATCTATTTTTGAGTTCTCTCTTTTTAATTTTTTTTAATTAAAAAAGAAAATAAAAAAAACCAATAACTATTATATAACAAATTTTGTAATAAAATTAATTTTATAATTGAATAGAATACCAAATTAATTAATTAATTATATATTTTTTTTAATAATATGTACTATGTACCAAAATTTAACTTCCATCAGCTGCATCACTTGCTAACCATTTTAGAGTTCATATATGTGAAGTAAAGTTAGAATCTGTTGATTTCAAAGAAGTTGCATTAAGAGTATCTACAGTGGGCAACACTTCAATGTTGTTGATTAGATACGAAATAAGTGTTTTGGGGACAGGAGATCGTAATGCACCAAAACACTATTTTAGGGACAGAAATGAATAGTGAAACTGAAACGTCATTCAACTTTCTGAAACATCAAAGTGATGGTATTTTATTGTTCACTTCAGAAGCTTACAATGGTACTTTTGCTGCTTTGCATAACATAAGACTTCAAATGTCCTGCACCAAAATACAGACAGCACTAAAAAATAGGGGTATGCAAAAATAATCCGATCCGCCCAAACCGACCAATCCAATTCAATTTGGGTTAGATCGAAATCGATCCAAAGACAAGGTCGGGGCGGATCAGTTCAAAGTTCCTGAAATCCAATGGGTACAGATTGGTTGGCGGATCCTAACGTGCGAAACCAATACCCAACCGATCCAATCCACTTATCTATATAATAATATATTTTATAATTCTTCAAAATAAGTAAGGGTAATAATGTAACTATGTAAGCATGTATATATACATAACACAATACAAAGCTAATCCTAGCTTTGATGGTAATTTTCTAGATACAAAAAATACAAGTTAGAAGTTTCTCAATACAGTAATTATTGGGCCAAGTTGAAAATATGTGATAGTTTAACCAATCTCAACTATTATTTTTTAATTTTATGAGCCATAAATAGAGAGTCTGATAAATATTAAAGGCCCAATTAGTATGTTTAACAAACCTGACTCAATAGGCTCAAAATGACGAAACCAATCCAATTCAATCTTGATTGGGAAGGATTGGATTGGATAGGATCTCTTGAGCGGATTGGATTGAAAACCTAGTATCCAATCACATATTGGATCGGATACGGATCTAACTAAAATCAATAGTTTCGATCCGCTGCACACCCCTACCAAACAATTGTTGCCCATCGTAGATGCTTAGAGCGATGTGATATAATTACTTCCAATTGCTACCAAATTCAACTCAGAGCGAAAGGGGAGGACTTTGCGGAGCAAACAACAATAATACTTTTTGGACCGACCATTTTATAAAAATGATGCCTGATGCTTATGTGGCAAGATGGGACCACCACTTTTTCCCTCTCAAAAGTATTTTGATAGGGTTTCTAGCCTACATGGCAGTGGGACCTACACTGCCACATAAGCATGGACACCACTTTTGTAAAGTGGTCGTCCAAACCAAGCAACACTGTTGAGCAAACAATGAAATTGGATTTTGCATAAAATGTTCCCTGACTACTAAAAAAGAAGAAGATGAATTTCTTAATTTTACCTGATTGTACATTAGTTTTTGTGGGGATAATTTTAGGGTTGATTTTTAGTGAAGATGTTATCTTCGCCTTGTAGATTCATCTTATATCGAAATCAGTCATTTTAAAACTTGCAACTTCATCAAAACTTTAGTGGAAATCCACTGTAAAAAAAAGATGTATGAAGTTTAGCAAATTTTTAAGAGGTGATTTAAGGGGATTAGGAGTTTTAAAAAAGAGAAATTTTATATAATGGTGATCTACACGATGAAGAGAAAATCACCCTATGTGGGCTAATAAAAATCACTGTGCAATAAGCCATGGTGTAAGAACTCAAATCCTTTGTCTTCATTTTGCCTGTCCCTACATGTCCCTTATTAGCTAATTTTGCCCTATAGGATTTACGTAGAGATGATCCAATGGTTAATTTTTTATTTTTATTTTTTTATGTGAATGTTCTCCTCACAATATAGATCATTAAAACTGACCAATTCTAAAACTTTTAACGCCATCAGAAGATGATTGAAAAATCAATCGTCTATTATTTCATATAAGGATGATTTTCCTCATCACGTGTTTATGGGGCTAGAAGTTTTAAAATAGACTAATTTCTTTTTAAAAAAAATGATGTATATGGTGAAGAGAACATTCTCACAGAAAAATCAATCTTTAGATTGTCTTCATGACACCATCCTCTTTAAGTTTTTATTACACTTCATTTTGTATTGTAGGTAGGTGCTAGCATGACACCAACCCATTTGGGCCCAATACGAGGGATTAGGGTCAACTCCAAGAGCTGAGTTTAGGCGAATATGTTCTTCTCACTATGAAGATCATCCTTACAAAAAATCAATACATTCTGAAACTTATAACTCGATTAAATGTTGGCTAGAAATTTATTGAAAATCAACAGTAAGAAAATAAACGGTGAGGAATATAGTCCAATGTTTGATAAGGTTAGAAGTTTTAAAATGAGTTTATATTTTGTGAGGGTGATCTTCATGGTGAGGAAAACATAATCACCAAAAATTAATTTACTTGATCTTTTTACCATTGGATTCGGATATGTCATGCATTGAAAATCAACTTATAGATTTGTTTGCGAATTTAATTAGGATAATGCTACTTGTACTTTTTGGATGATTCATGATGAGGTGGCAAGATCTTCTGTTTCATACTCTTTAAAGTTTGAAACAGATTTTGCCACCTCATCCTACCATCCAAGGAGTACATATAACATTATCTATTTAGAAGGGATTTTAGGTAAGGATTCCGTGGGACTACGAATTTGGAGGAAAAACTATAGTACTCTAAATGTAGGTCCACGAGTGAACAATCAGTCCGATCACCATTCTCTATATGTACTCCACGTGAAATATCAAAAACGGTGTGTATCAACCTCTTGATGCAGAATACAGCATCAAACTCCCACCCGGTTTTTAGTTACCGTTTAAATTCAAAAACCGCTTCTCACTCTTTGTCTCTCTAGTGTCTCCACCCTTTTGCCCAAGAGAGAAAGGCTGAAACAGAGAGGAAGAGAGAGAAAGTAAGTTGTTTGCCCTAAAACGCCATTGATTTCTGTTGAAAAGCTCAGAACTTTTTCAACACCTGGAGCTTAACTTCAGAGAACTCAGATATCTCTCCTTACATCTGTTGCTCATTCCTCGGCGAAAACCTAATCGCACCTCCACTCCAAACCAAAACCCAAATTAAAACCCTAACCCCTACTTTCATCTCCCCTTTGGTATAAAACAAAAAGCTTCAGTGGAAAACAGCAAAAATGAATGCAGATTGCACAAATGTCTTCAATTTCAGACTCTGTAATCACTCATTTCCTTCCAAATTTAGACAACTCCCAATAAATCCGAAACTTTTCTCTTTTTCACCTCCCACCATTGATTGCCGAGCGTCAATCTGACGATGCAACCATCCAAAATAGATCGATGAAGTAGCACTTCTTTTTATCTATAAACAAACCCTAGAAAACTCCCCCTCCTACCCACCCAACTCTGCTCATCGCACCCCCCCCTATAACGGAGGAAGCGTTTCCGAGGCGTTTGTGAAAATGGCAGGAGAACTTCCTGGACAGTCGATCTCTGTCACAGTGCAGGGAGACAGACAACACCATGATGATCAACCTGACTTGGATCGCCAGATATTGAGTCCTACCCCGAGTCATTACCGCTTTGGAGCGAGTTTCAGAGTGAATCGAAAGAAACGTATGGCCAGGCAGCGGCGAGGCAGCATCAACACCTTGCCTTTTGCATCTTCTTCAACCTCGCACGTGCAACAACCCTCGCCGGTCGAGCCTATCCAGCACGTGCAAAATTGGCCTCCCCCTGCACGTGTAAGCTTTTTATTAAATTTTGTTTTTCCTGAATTTTATTCAAATTTTCATGGTTTTCTCACTCTACGTCCGAGTTTGTTTGTCGATCAGATAGTATTCCAAACGGCATCGGATAAGTATTATATGAACATTTGATTTTATTTACAGGGTTCTCTTTGTTTTTGTTTCTAACAGAATTATTTACTGTTTAATTTCCTTGTTTGATACTTTGTCTTATACTTTTTGGTTTGATGTGGAGATGTTAATATGGAATGGTCTCTCTGATTCGAAAAAAATAAGAATTCTTCAGTTTTGATTATGTTTTAATTATGTGTTCTTCTTATATAATATATGGTTTCTTATGCTTATTCTGAATATCAGGATCTCAGTTTCTATGTCTTGGTTTAGATAGTTCTTTAGTTTGTATCTAATCTATATACCCATGAAAGGAAAAAAGAAAGATTAGAATCAGAAGTTTCATTTCTTAATTTCTCATGCAGAACTAGAACTAGAACTAAAAAAACTCAGATTCAAGAAAAAGAAAATGCTTTAGATAAAAAACATCATATATATCTTTTCATGCCAGTATAGCCAGGTTCAATATGGAATTTTCTTTTTTTGGGGTGTGAATGTCTTTAAAACTCTGAATTTTGGTAGTAATAGCTCCCATTTGGAAATTTTCATTTTCTATAGCTTTGTTGTGTCAAGAATGCATTGATTTTAATGAGTCAAGGTTCAGAAAATATGGCTTGGATACTGAGCTATTCATATATTTTATTTGGCGCGTAAATTGGGTTCAAACCCAAGTCAATCTTGTGAGCTTCGTGTCAATAGCGCATAGGGTTATCGGTTCCTTCCAATGAAATTCTAGTGCCTGATATTGCTTAGTTAAGTAACTTGTAAAGATCTGATAAGTCGTTGAATGTTATCAAGATCTCATCTAGAAAGGCGAAAAACGACATCAGACATCCGTGTCGTTTTCCTCTTTGCATCGTATGCGGTCTGGTTTTAAAGGAAAATGATTTGAAAAAGGTTCATTTATGATGCCAAGTTTGAGGGTTGTTACTGACTAGCATGGGATTTGGATTTGGATTTGGATCCAGATACATCTTTAAGAATCTAGATTCGACAAGCAAATGATTATTAGGTATAATTTTTATGACAGCAAAACTAGTTCTCATAAAATTAAGCACGTGATTGTCGCATCTTTTCTCTATTAATTGTTTTATTAATTTCAATACCTTAGTAAAATCGTAAAAAGATCAAAACCTCATTCATACATTTCAGATACTAATAATACCAGATTTTTGTTATTTCTTGTTAATTTATTGTGTGATTTAGTTCCTTGATGCTATAAGAATCTCTAATATTATAGTGTGACTCATCTCAAGAGCTTTGTGCCCATCTATTGCAGAATTTGTCATTTTGGCACTTTCTTTCTCAAAATGTACTCTCTTTATTTATTGTTTCTACAATAAGGATTTGTTAAGCTTGTAAGTTCAAAACTGATGTGTGTTAGGGACAAAGGTTTGCTAGTCTCAAAGCTTCGAAATTGTGCTTTGCACATCTTGAGTGATATTATATACTTCAGGTGGTACTTATGGTATTGCGAAAGGAATAATTCATGACTCCTACCATCAAGGGTGCAAACTATTCAACGATGTGCAAGCAAAAAAATTTCATGGCGAACTTTCTCTATTTGTTTTTAGTAATTTGGATGCTTTATGTCAATCTGCAATGAAGTCCATTATTATTGTTTTACCTAAATGTAAATAATATTTTTAACTAGTGATATAAAATTATTGTTTGAGCATCTCATGTGCCACAACTAGTTTTAAGGTCTATAATCCAACAATCAAACAGGCTTATTGATTATATGTAGAAGAAAAGTAGTTATTTATATTGGTAAATATGAGTCCATTCCTCTCTCTAGCAGTTCGAGCTATTAGATCCATTAGTTGTTAACGTCAAAGACAAAGGTCTCTGGAGGTCTTAGGTTCAAGTATCTGACGTAAGTTTGAGGGGGAGTATGGGTCAAAATGAGTCCACTCCTTGTTAGATCCAGTAACCACAGATCCTTGTTATATATTGTTACTCCTCTCTAAAAACTTGAGCTTTTAGAGCAATTGGTTGTTAACAACTTACTCATTATATAGTAAGTAAAATGCATGGTTCCTCGGATACTTCTACTTATTGGAATAAGTGTCGCTTATCTATACATGTATTATTTGTTTGCATTGTTATCAAAATTTTCATTGATTATTAACAGTACGATTTTGACTTTCCAGCTAATCATTTCCTTCTTGGACCTATCTTCTTTCTGACCTTGAGATGTTCAAATTTAATTCATTAGACATCCGTTATCTAGAATCAGTTTATCCCTAACTGTAGAGATACCTAGTAAAGGTCACTTAGATGCTGCAGAGGTTCCATATTTTGCCTACGTGATGTATTATTTTCCATTTATTCTAGACTTCTAGTAGGTAAGCTATTCAGTTTGATACGATACTTCTGCATCTATTGAAGTTCCATTTTCATGGGCTTTTTCTTCTTTTTCTTTCTTTCTTTTAATCAGGTGTTCAATTCAATCACTATGGTGATATTATGTTTTTCTTTTCTTGACCGATATGATGTTGTGTTCTGTAGGAAATTGAACCAAGGAGGTTGAGGTTCCTTCTCCAAAAGGAACTTAGGCACAGCGATGTTAGCTCTCTTGGGAGAATCGTACTCCCAAAGGTCTGCATTTAAGCTTTTATATTTTGAGAACTATATTATTGGGCTCATGTGATGCTTTGTGAGTATCAGTTACCACAACCATGGATTTCAGTGGCACCTTCTGATCTCTAACATTTTGTGCATGAATTCATGACGGATCTTGTTGTAACCCAAAATTCATAGCTTATCTTATGCTGCATGTATTAATGTTGTATAATTACCAACATGGTTTTTTACATCTACTACTCGATTTTAATTGGTCAGAAACTTACTATAGAAACCTGGGAAATTTGACTTTCAGAGACCAGCGGAAGCATTCCTCCCTCCTCTTATTGCAAAGGAGGGGATCTATATGAGCATGGAAGATATGAATGTTGCACACATGTGGGGATTCAAATTCAGGTTTGAATTCATCTGCTTCTGTACGGTGCTACTTGTTTGGATGCAGTGATTGATATGGGTACTCTTAGAACATCACTGTTTAAGCAAGTTTGTGGTCCGTTAAGGGCATTGTTACATCCTCAAAATATTATCAGATCTTTGGCAATATCAAACTGTATCTACACATGTAGAGGGTACAGATTATATGAGATCCCTATGGATACTTCAGGCCATGGAAGTGATGAGTCCCCTTTTTCTTCTCAAGTTTAATGATCATGAGTTAAACTTGGATAGTATTTTCTTGTTCTGAAAATTTACTGTGGTTGCATATATAGCAAAATCCTGGTCAGCAATTGATGACAAGTGTTTCCCTTTCCAAGTATAGTCATCATTCATCTCTCTTTGGAGACATCTGATAAAATTGAAGTATAGTCATCATTCATCTCTCTATCTACCTATTTTATCTCTCACCGTTCTTATTTACAGGTATTGGCCCAACAACAACAGTCGCATGTATGTTCTTGAGAACACTGGTGAGATCATACCTTCCTTTTATCTCCGAAGCAATGACTACTAGCTTCTAATTTTCATTCCTATCAAAAAGTTGTGAATTATTATTATTATTATTATTTTTCCATGGGTTGGTGTAAATTTTCTATATTGCCTTGAAATCTCAGGTGAGTTCGTTAGGATGCATGGCTTACGAGTTGGAGACTTTATGATGCTGTACAAAGATGATGCAAACCAGAAATATGTAAATGGGTTCTATCTGAGATCTTTAATTCTGTTGTTCTTATAATAGTTTTCAGTTTCATTTGTTGATAATTAACTTGACTGCTTACCTACATATGCATTATATTCCTATTTTCTCAGGTCATTCGGGGTAGAAAGGTGGCTCTGGACCAAGATGCATTTTATGATTATACAAGGAATGGCTTCATTGATGCTAACGGTCAACCCATTCCCGAACATGAGGTAAACAGATCAAGTAATCTCAATGTAAACTACCCCTCAATGGATGATATGGGCATGCCGCTCTTCTTCGACAACACATACCCCAATGACTTCCTTGGTGGATCGTTGCCCGACTTCCCTGAGCTTGATCCACTGACAAGCTTTGGATCTGTTGAGAACTTTTCTCTTGATGACTTCTTCAGTCACTGATCCCATTTTGGGAAAACAATATTAGAAACAATATAGTACCTGTAATTATTAATATGTATGACTTCTTATAAGGTTCGTGGATCTTAAGCTAAATGTTAGTAACACTGTGTTACATATCTTTATAGTATATTTTGTTGGTCTTTTTCAAGGGGGAAGATAAGCTAAGCTAGATACACTCATGTTTATGACAAAAGCACTGTTCAACTGAGATATCAGAGAATTTTATATTTTTATGAGAGAATTTTGTAATGGAAAGTATGCAACCAACAAATGCCAAAACCCTAGTTTCTCTGATGATTGAGGGGCCTCTATTAAGGTAAAACTCACCTAATGGGTTGATATGTAAAACTGTTTTCCTGTGAACTGGTCATCATGCATGATTTTGATTCTTCCCTTGTCACCCAGGTGAATGCATTACAGTAGAAGTAGATGGTCATAAATTATGTTTTTGGTTAAATGTCACCCAAGTGAAGACAGTGCAAATGGTCTCTTCTTCCTCAGTAATTAGTTGAGGAAAAAAATAATTAAACTTTTCATGTAGTTGTTACTTGTTACCAAACAACCTAATAAATAACATTTCTTGATTTGCCCATTTTTTTTTTTTTTTCAAAAAAAGGAGAAATTATTGAGAGCACTTAATATCTTTATTTTTTAATATTTGGGATTCTGCAAAAAAAAAAAAAAAAATTTACAGAAAAGCTTCCGGTTTATTAATTCTTTTTCAATCATGTATTTGCCCTAGACTCCAAATTTATGAATTATTGAGACAAAGATATTTAGTCATCCCAGGCCCGTCTAGTTCAGTTGGTGTCTAGTTCAGTTGGTGGTAGAGCACAAGGCTCTTAACCTAAGCTTTAGATTGTTGGACTAAATCTTAAAATACTTTTCAAGTAGGGATTTTTTTGTCAAAATCTCTAAATTTTTTTTTTTTTAAATCAATGAATCTTGAATCCTTTGTTTATAGATAAGAAAATAAAAACGAAAACAGAGATAAATAAATAGATAATAACAAAGTCACAAGTCATAACACTGTAGCTCATGTCAAACACTTTTGCCACATGTTACTTACCTATGGGCTCATAAGCATAATCCTATTTTTTAAAATTTATACAATTTAGAATATTATTTATTTTTAATTTTTTTAGAATATTAATTATGTAGTCGACTACAATACATGACGATAGAGAGATAAGTCCAAAGTACAAAATCTGTCAAAACCCCCATAATTAATTATAATAATTATTAATTAAACACAGAACGCCTACTTGGTCGGTTGGTTGTTGTTTGTAAGATGTGACGACGATGATCAATACTCAATATATATAGTTTTTTTATTTTGAACTATAATTCGCTATCTTTTGTGGCTCTATTTGTGGACATTCAATTTTAACCATGTCTTCATTTTCTCCATTCATATTTTTCCATTCAGGCGCCATCTCAACTTTATGCATATTTTTTTACTTGATATTCATTTTTTTATTATATTCACATTCAGGCGCCATCTCAATTTTATGCATATTTTTTTACTTGATATTCATTTTTATTATATTCACATTTGTATTGAAGATGCTCTAATAATAATTGAGGACGAATTACTTTTGTAAGATTCATCTTAATTGGTTCCGAGTAATGCTTGTATATGATTGATATATGCTCCTGGAAGACCTCTTGTTAAAGTGGTTGAAAACATGGTTGTCCAAATTGTAGGTTCTGGTATCGAGTCCCACAAAGAGGGAATTCATCTTTAATTTAAGTCCAATTCAAAAAATGATTGATATATGCTAGACAGTGGACCTCAAATCCTCGAAGGATTTTACTCAAAAAAAAAAACAAAACAAAACAAAAAAACCTTAGAATTTTTATTTGATAAAAGGAGACAAATATTGAACTACTACATCAGTTCGATTGAGCAAGCACATCCCAATTCATGAACCCTATAGCTTAAATGCATGGACCACCACAATGCATATGACCAAGAACCAAGACAAAGCAAAGACCCTGCATGGGCCCCACTAGCCGCAACCTCAGTAGCACAAAACCACCCTTACACTCATGTCGAGCTAGCTAGCAGCAGCCCGGCCGGACCCATGTACCCACCGCGTTGATATGTCTCCATATGAGACGATATATTATAGACAAAATATAATAATTTGATAATCATTCCTTCTTACTTATCTTCTATGTATATGTATATGTATATGGCTGATCATAAAAAGACATGATTAATTAAGCATGTAAATAAAGCCATGCAACTATTCATATAAGTCGCGTGTACGTGCGTTGTGCATAATGAAATCATTTATTTTTGTTAATAGAATAAATATTTTATTTTTGGAAGAGAATAATAAAAGATGGAGAGAGTGTGAAGAGAATTGTTTTAAAAATTGGAATTGTAAGAGCAAGGGTTGTTTAGGAGTAGGTTTTGAGAGAAAAAAAATTTCTTTTTCTTTCTTCTAAACAACTCTTATGTCATGTGTGTCGAATCGATGCGACTTTTTTGTTAAAAAAGGACCTTTTATACATGAACGACAATTTAAACAGTTTAAAGTGAAACTTCGTTAAAATAATAGAGATAGAGATAGAGGAGAGAAAGAGAGAGTTTGAAAAAATTAATGCTTGTGATGAATTTAATTAAGATTGTAAATTGACCTCTCAATTGTTTTCTAGCTATATAGTCTCATATGTATATGCATCGATCAATTAGACAGAGAGCCAGATATATATGGCCTCGATCGATCGATCGATCGACAGACCAGCAACGACCAAACGTCAATAGCTACCCCATACCTGTCGTGTTTATTCAGATGGACGTTTAATTAATTTCAGACAATGGTGTATGATCAATCACTCGCACCTAATTAGTACCTTAATTACCTGCTTAATTAACATATATTAACTTTCTGGTTTAATTTTTTGGCATGGGGATAACATTGATCATATATAAATTTTTTTTGTACGTTAAACCAATATATTCATTCCATAATTCACCAATCCCTACTTAGCTTCTAAAAACTTGTTTATTTTTTTCTTCAACAACAACCAAAAACAAAAAAACTATGTTTTTCCTCTTTATGGATATTATTAATTAAAAAGTATTCGAATCTGTCCTTATTGAGTTTGGTGTACTAAATTTTTTTGTTCTTTTTTTTTTGGTCCAATATTATGTGAACGTTATGAACCAATCCATGTCCTTCTATTAGAATCTGTATTTTATTTAACAGCACAGTTATATTTTTTATTATGTAAGCGCAAGCCCAACCCCAAGCCCAAATCAAGCCCATAATGAAAAACTGCCCAATTTGATGGTTTAATTGGGACCTTGCAAAGTTTTCACCAAATGTTTTTTTTTTTGAAGGAGACTAATGCTCAGGATACATATATAGGAAGGCACAGATACATCATGAAAGACGTGTGAGAAGCACAAAGACACTACCATTGTAACCGCTACTAAAGAGCTATCATAACCGCCACCGAAGAGCTATCAAATTATTACATGGGATAAACTAGTGGATAATACTAATTTTACAGCAAATTCCTACATAATTTCCTATAGATAGCTAATCCGATGGTGGAATTATTTTTTACATACTCTCGTGATTTACATCTATCCCAAAGTGATATGCGTCTACCGTAGATTATGGTTTCGATAGAAAATTCTGTAGACTTTTCGGTAACTCTAGCATCACCGTAAACTAATAGCAAACCACTGGTCAAGAGTTTTGATCCCAAGGCTTTTCACCAAATGTTGCATATAGGCTGTGCTTGGTCACTAAATTAGTTTGGTGATTGTATGTATACAACCATAACTAAAGCACATGCAACAAAATTTTAGCTGTGAATATATACAAAAATTTACTAGATACCAAACATAGCCATAATAACATCCATGGGGTGGAGGGATCCAAACAAGTGTTCTACATGGTGACGTTTATAAATACATTCACTAGGGTGAATGCTATTATTTTCACCCACCTTCAATGAGGTTGCACGTTACATTCAATTATTCAGCCGTTGGATATTATGCGGTCAAAAAATTGTTTGGGTTGGCTACACAACTCCAACGGCCGGATGATGGCATAAATTTCGAAACAGTGATGCTACACCTATTGCCAACCTTACTGCCATTCAGACTGCCAAGGCTATTTTGAAAGGTATTTGCGTCAAAAAATGACGCAAATTACGAAGGTTAAGACTTACATGGGATGACCTAGGCAATAAGAAATGCAGTAAAGTTGACAGTAGATTAAGCATTTTCCATTTCTAAATGCTCCCTACACACATAAATACATTACTTGAGTATCGCAATTTTCTTCTTTTATCATTATAAAAGTGGAAGTGGATAAAATCGTAATATTGGAAAGCTTTTAATCCTATTAAATTTTGGATGATTTATTACAAGTTGTTCACTTTATTGTTAACTTTAAACTAATTGTTAACGAGACTACAAATTTTAAAATAATGTAATTTTATAGAAGGATGAACATTCTCATACCGATCTAACTCTGTAAAATCGTCTGTGATAAAATAATTGATAACGTTTATATAAGAAATTAAGGATCTATATATCTGAAAAAAAAATCTCTTAATTTGCTTAATTTAAAAAAAAAAATTGTATAATTTGGATGAACAGAAATTCATAAAGTTTTTGTATAAAATAGTATAAAAATGCATTAATTAAAAAAGGTATTGCCTTTCAATTAAAATTTGAGGCCCCAATTTCCATTGTCACATCGCCCACACATACATGTCGGCTAGCCGACATGGACACAAGGGCTCAGCATGGGATGATGGATGATGATATGATATCAATATGTAGGGTTTTCACCATCGTTCACATGAGAAACGCAACATAAAATACGAGGACGACAAAGCTAATACTACAGAATAGAAAAATGTGGATGACTCTTTTTCAGAAAGTGTCCCGAGCACCCACATCATCAGATGATGATGGATGATGGATGATATTGATATTGATATTGATATTGAGTCATATGACCATGTTGCATGGTCACATCCACCATCAGGGTGCATTAAAATTGATGGTTCATCATTCATGGGCTACTTTCCAATATTTTTTAAGGAAATAAAAAATTAAAGGGTCTTGTTAACGTGTGCCCTAAGGGCACACGATAAGGTTATTTTTGAAGGAGTTTTTTTTGCAAGTTAAAGGTCTTCAAATCAGGTGAATTTTTGTAAATATAATATTATCATTATTTATAAGATGTCCACAAAAAATTAGCACAATCAGAGATATCTAACCCTCCAAACAAATCACTTTAAATGTCAGCCGTTCATTCATACTATTAAAGTCTAAATTAAGTGTTCGTGGTGCTAGAGGGTGTTAGAGGTCTCTGATTGAGCTGATTTTTTTAGATATGATCCAAATAATATAAATAATATACATACAAAAAAATCAACTCATTTGGACAAAATCAAGAAACTAAACAAAACACAAAACTAAAAAACTTATCATGTGCCCTAAGGGCACATGTTAACAAAATCCAAAATTAAAAACGAAAGGTACTCATTGGGTGAAAATGAAAAACAAATTACGTAACCGTTTTCTCCACCTGCTTGTTTCGTTAGGAGCGCCATAACTGTCAAATTAAATGACGAGGAGGTCTTTTTTTGCTCAACGACAACAAAATTTATAGAAAAAGAGTAGAATCCCGCAAAGGAGATTCATCTTTAATTTAAGTCCAATTCAAAAAAAAAAAAAAGAGTAGAAACACAAACCTGATCCAAATTGAGGACCGGGCACAAGAAAAAACTACAGCATCAAAAAACAAAAGGAGAAACCCCCAACCAAAAGAGGGAGCAAATTAAATGATGAGGAGGGCTAGCTATTGAACAAAAATGATTAATTTTTTGTGATGATAATTTTTTTCATTATGTAAATCATCAAATTTAAAATCGTTGTAAAACCCCTAACCTATTCAAATATGTTCGTGAGATTGTATTTTAGTAATAAACACCCTCAAACTTAAAGTTAATGAACCCTTATCTAATGCGAGACTATCCATTTGATCCCAAATTCTTAACAATATAGTTCACAAATATACTAAGTGCTATATATATATATGTAAGCAATAACCATGTAGAATGAATGCAGGTGCAACTACGTTTTTTTTTTGGTTGGTTAATCCACGTTTCATATCCCACGTTGCAAAATAAGAAGCGAGGAGGAGGAGGAGTTGAGGCTATAATAAAACCTAATCTTCCAAGAAGGGTCCAACACTAGTATAAATTTTTGATTGGTCGGTCGACTGAGTGGTATAATAGAGTCAATATGCATTCATTTGTATGTGATATATGGTTGGCAAGTAGGAACAAAAAATTGACCAATAAAATGTCCGCTTGACTACTGAACTTGCAAGCCAAGCCAAAAAAAACATAAATCCAAAAACAAAAGAAAAACCCAAAAAACAAAAACTGAAAAAAGAAAAAAGAAAAAAAAAAAGAAGAAGAAGAGCCTGATCACATCACCAAAATCAATATGGATGGATACATAAGTGGGTAAGGGGTGTATGGTAGGTTGAGAAGAAGTTAAAACTGTTTGTCTGTTAAGGGACGCCCAAACCCTTTTTTCTCTTCCATCTTTTTTGGCTTTTTTCACTCTTAATATTATATTATATTGTTATAAGGGTCACTTAGAAAAGGATTAAAGGAGGTTCTTAAGTCTTACCTTTTCACCAATTTTATATTGAGATTAATTATGCTTCTTAACAACCAAAACTTTAGTTTTGTAATCCTTTTTAGTGACAGTATGTTTTGTCTTAAACATAGTATTGTTTACTAAAGAGGAGATTAAGAAGCAACCTAGTTTGACAAACAATTCAAGAACAAAATTAGGTAAGAGATAGGATCTGTATGTTGAGAATAGTCCCCAATATATAAAGATTATGAGTCACTTAACTTATTGTCAATTGATTTTAAGTTGGATGTTCACAAATTTAATATAGTGTCAGAGTAGCATACAATAAGTTTACAATGTGGCATGTGAAGTCTATATGGATCCGAGAATTAATTTCAAGTGAGGATGCTCTCTTGATCACCAAATATCAATCTTTGGATCATCTATCTAAGCCATACTGGAAACTCATTATATGAATAATAATGTATGCAGAATATTTAAAAAAAAAATTTAAGAAAAGAAAAAACAGTATGCTGAATGTTTAGTTAAGAGAATACTAGTAAGAAAAGTTTGGCTTTATAATTTTAAGCTTTTTGGTTTTATGTTTTGTTTAGTTTATTAAGGTTGTCCAAATGGGTTGATTTTTTGATATGTATGTTATTTATACTATTTATATCTGAAAAAAGCAGCTCAATCGGAGTCTTCTAGCACCCTATAGTACCACGAGCACTTAATTTAGACTTTAATAGTATGAGTGAACGGCTGACATTTAAAGTAATTTATTTAAAGGGTTAGATATCTCTAATTGAGCTGATTTTTTTGTGAACATCTTATAAACAATGATAATATTATGTTTACAAAAATTCAGCTGATTTAAAGACCTGTAACTTATAAAAAATTCCTTCTAAAACATCCTTATCGTGTGCCCTTAGGACACGGGTTAACAAGACCCTTTTACCAAAGGAAAGACTAACAATGCAACAAAATAATTAGGTATACCCCCTTATAATTGGTAGTGTCAGTCTTTGAGTCAAAGTTACAGAGAACATTTAAGATTCATGCAGACACTTTTTAGTAATTAATTTCATTAAAAACATTATTTATTAATATTAATTCACTTGCTAGTCAGAAAAATTAATAGATAGAAAAAAAAAAATTTACTTGAAAAGGGATCAAATCCAGCAAAAATTGGTTCCATATCACGAGAGCAGAGGATCTATGTAAGAAAGTGAGTATTTCCACAGATTTTCTTACATGGGTATCCTGTCCACAACCTTTGCAGAGGTGGGTTATGCTTAATTATATATGGGTAACTTCCAAGCATAACATCATCAACAAAAAAAACTAGATTCCACCAATATATATAAAGAAACCAACAGAATCACACCACAACAGCATTATCAGTCAATTCAGCTGCAGTCTCCTCTACATACAGTATAAATATATATAAAAATAAATAATCTTTCTCTCCTTTACTTCTCCAATAAAAATTACAAGGTAATTTAAATATATGTTCTTACATATTATTATTATTATTACATATAGGTTTTTTTTTTTGCATGTGAGTTTAACCATCACAGGCACTTGGAATATATTTGCTTGAGATTTGGGAGCCAAATGGACAGAAACAGAGGATCTAAAAAAAGATGTGGTTTTATTTGGTCGGGGTCTTTTGTGTCCTAGTGTGTTCTTCCTCCCATGCTTTTTTGCTTCCATTTTATTCTGATATTCAAAGGCAAGGACAAGAACCCCTTTAATTTATTGGACTTGAATAAGAGCTTTTTAGGAGAAGCCCACTCCATTGGAACTTATACTGATCTGGAAAAGAGCTTTAGTTTCTAGTCATCATGAATTTTCTAGGGTTTCTTTCTCTCTCTGCATGTACTTGTTCTTGTGCTGATGGCTTCTAGCTGCTTAAAAAAATCTCCTAATAACAAACTGTAATAAAGAAAAATCCAACACACAAAACAAAGAAAGAAAGAAAACAAAAGTCAGGATAAAGAGATAAATATATGGATACCTAATATGAAAGTTTTTTATTTAGAAAAAAAAAAACCATGGGGGTTTTAAAGACTTACCAGATAGAGGTGCTTGTGGGGTATCTTTTATTTTTGTATATTTTATTGGAAAGAACAGAATTGGTTGAACCAGGATTGATTAATACTCCTTTGCTTCTGGTCATCCACATCCAATAAAAGATTTTCATTAACCTGAAAAGGAAATAGTGTAAATATGAGCAGATTATTTTTTTTTCATATTTTGTTCTTTTTTTAGGTTATCTGTCACTCTTTTTTGTGAAGGGTTAATTAGGTATTAATTATTTTATAATAATAGTACCTGAGGGAAGTTATTGGGTCTCTGCCCCTGTTGAAGTTGCAGAAGAGGGTAGTCATTTCTGGTAGTGAATGTTGTTGTAGTAGTGTCAGCAAAAGATGTGAGTTGGGTAGAACTGTATTGTTGAATTGATGGCAATGGTGATGCCAAGCTATCCAGTTTCTGAAATTTCATATTAGAAACCCAAAAAAAAAAAAAAACCCATTAATTTCAAGGAAGAAAAATAACAAAATCTGATCTAAAAGAAAGAAAGATAAGTTAGAAAGATAAAAGTGAGGGTTTCTACTATATATACCTCTGATTTAACCATAAATGCATCTAAGTCTACTGCAAAGTCATAGAACACTGGGTTCACAGAAGCAAGCTTCATAGATAGGAACTGAAAATGAAGGAAAATTTGTTCAGTTATATTTATTTGACAAAGATAAACAAACCAAAAGTAAGATTTTGATCCAATAGCTCGTTAAGGGATTATTACCTCTACTTGATTCTGTAGGGACTGGACATAGTTGATTATCTCATCCAACATAAGGGCTTTACCAGTCACCTGTTACAAATTAAATCACATGTAAGTAATACTGACACAAAGCATTTCTCCAAATTTAATATTATTAAGATCATGTAAGAAGATTCTTCTTCTTGATAAATTTTTTGCTTGAGAACCTCACCTTGTCACAACCAGGAACAAGACTTTGCAAGAGCTTCATCCTCTCACTGATTTTCTCTCTTCTTACCTGAAATTCCAGTTTGGAGAACATGTTTTAGAAATATGAAATGTTGGGTACCTTTTTTTTTCACTATTTTTTCCTTTTTTTTTTTGTTATTTGGGAAGGGGGGCATAATGGGAATTTTAAGGCTATATCAGTAATTATAGTAGGAAATTGGTAACTGAGGAGGTGTTATCAAAGTACCCTTTCTGCAAGGCTGTGGCTATCTGTTGCTTGACCCCTCCTTGCTCTTACATGAATGTACCCAGTAGGGGCCTCTTCAGTAGGACTCTTCTTCTCAGCTTTGCTCTTCTTCTCCTCTGTTTCTTTAGACTTTCCATCACATTTCTTTTGTTTTTTGGTTTTAGTTTCCTTCAAATCCTGACAAAAGTAAAAAAAGGATGACCACAAGAAAATAAAATTTAAGCAAAACCCACAATTTAAGAAATCATAATTTGCAAGAATTCAGGTAGAACTTTGACAATTTTACCTTGGATTGACCAGTACTCAAGCAAGAACCTTCTCTGCTCTTCTTTCTCCTCTTCTCTGTTTTTTTAGTCTCTTTTTGAATGATTTGTTGATCACCATCATTAACCTCAATAACCATGGATGAAGAATCTGAATTGTATTTCTGATCAGTCAACAGAGATGGCTCATTATCACTAGGAAGGCTCCTTATGGAATTTTCATGAAATCTAACATCAATTTCTTGAAGAGGTTCTTCAGATGGGTAATAAGAAAAACAGGAACTGGTGTTAATGTCACCTTCCTCCAATGAACCAGACATTTTAATGGGAGTGTTTGGAAGGAAGCCTGCAGAGTCGAGAAATAAAGTGGGGTGCAGGTATGAAAAGGCTGCCATTTGAGAGAGAGAGAGAAAGCTTGAAATCAAATTAAAAGTGAATGAAACAGATGAAAGAAAGTAGAAGATTGATAGTGTAACAAGTAGTAGTAGTCAAGGATGGTGGGGGTCTTAAACAACAGGCCAAGGTTTATATAAAGATGTGGGAAGAGAGAGAGAGAGAGAGAGAGAGAGAGAGAGAGAGAGAGAGGGAGAGAAAGTTGAGAGATTGATAAGACCAGACAAATTTACAGATACAGAAATTTGCATGGATTAATATAGCAATTGGGGAAGGTGGGATTATTAAAGATCCAAAATTATATCTAGGTCTCTCTATGTTTCTAATAAATACAATCCAGAATAATTATTTATGAGGAAGGATCATTTTACTAAACCCCTTCTTACACAGTTTTGTGGGGCTCACATCAAGTCGATCCAAATTTTGATTTTCAGTGAAAATGATCTTTTTATCATGTATATCATCTTCAATAGTACATCAATTCTAAAACTTTTAGCCGACTAATCTACTTGGCCAAGGAGTTGCTAATTTTAAGAGTTACAAGTTTTAAAATGACCGTCCACTTACTTTGATTTTTAATTAATTTTTTATGGGATTAAAAGTTTTAAAATATGTTGATTTTCGATGGAAATAATCTTCATTGTAAAAATAACATCCTCATCGAAAATTACAAGTCACTGTGAACTCGTCCGATTCAACTCAGTGTTGGACAGGTCGGAGGCCAAGTTGAGGTGTGAAACACTTCGGTACTTTGAACGCTGTCTGTCAAATAACTCACATTAATCCGGCGAGATTACAGATCAGCAATGGTTCCTTCCATCCTGATGAGTCAACTCTGCTTCTGACACGAACGATTTGGACTCTAAATTTCTGTTAATAACTACAACCAAAATTTCTCAAATCTCTAGATTTATTCTACTGGGTTGTTTAGGAGAATAAACATTTTTGTTATTATGTATTAATTATTATTATTATTTATCATCGTCTCGAACCATAAATTGTTTATTATAAGTATAGATTACTTTTTCGTATTATTAAAGTATTAAACTAATTAATGAAGTTTAGGATTTGTTCCTTCTTTTTTGGGTAAATTTAGATCCAATATTTAGCTTATCTCCATGTCCAGCTGGTAGGGCACATCAACCCCAAGAAGTGGAGCAATTTTTAATTAATCATCTAAACAGAGAAGCTTATCTTATTGGACGGTGCTATTTGAACATTGATACCAATGTTACAATTGTAACATTTGACTGTGGGGCCTACATGGTTATACTTTAAGAACTAAAATTTTGTGAGGTTGTTCTCTTCATTATTCAGATCATACTTACAAAAAATCAGCCAATTCTAAAATATCTAACCCCATAAAAAATTGAATCTTTTTCGCACCGTTCATTTCTCACCGTTAATTTACAATCAAATTCCGATCAATTTTTAATGGGGTTAGAAGTTTTAGAATGTTATGATTTTTTGTGAGGATGATCTTCATAGTGAAGAGAACAACTTCTCAAAATTTTAGCTCTTAAAGTGTAACCATGTGGGCCCCACAGTCAAATGTTACAATTGTAACATTTGATCTCAATGTTCAAATAGCATTGTCCTATCTTATTAGGCTAATAGGCTTGATGTGGCCTATTTCTAAGTTGATATTTCCCAATTAAATAATAGCATGATGAAAGGACAACATGTTTATAAACTTTCAATCATGCCTTCCCGTCTTCACTTGTTGTGATTTTGAGTAGTATGCATGACTTTGGGGTTTATAAAATCAATATTTTATTGGTTTAATTATCAATCAGACCTGACAACGGGTTAGATAGGGTCGATCCTAGGCAGGTTGATGGGTTAATAGGTCAAGATTACAAAACCTTAATCTTGACTAGTATATAAAGCGCGAATTTTTTAAACTTTAACCCTATCCGTTTAAGCATATTCCTATGTAAAATAGTTAAACGGGTAGGGACAGCCTAACCCTAACAGGGTTGAATGGGTAACGGGTGAGAAAATTGCAACCCTAATCCAATTCTTTTAATTGACTGGTCGAGTTAAGATTAAGATAGAGTTGGCGGATCACGGGTCATATATGGAAGAGGAAATATCATACAGTCCATATAACTGGACAACAAAAAGTGAAGAGGCCCAGCTGGTACATTACAAACTGCAAAGGTCGTGTTTGATCGATGTAATTTCTAGGAAATTAAGGCAAGCCGTACCCTCAAACTCAAGCTTACTTTTCAAAAAAAGGCATCGTACCTTTACGTCCATCTATGTTTTGACATTTAATTTGTTACGATAAAATCATGCAATACTTACTAGATCTTCTTGTCGATCATTTCTGCTTTAATTTCATGATAGATAAAGTTCATTGGTGCAGCAACGCCCTACACCGTCAAAAGATCCATGAGGGTACGTGGCCGGCCTGCCCGCCCTGGCATCTTGTACCTATTTTTTCAAGGAATGTTAGCCATTTTCATATTTTGTTCACCCTCTTTGCAGAAGGGTGTACAATACCCTCAATCGTCGCCCCGAGTTGAGTCGGAGTATTGTTATGCAGCCAATGATAGTGGTCGGGATTGACCGTATTCATGGTTGGATGGTAGACACTTGTAAAGTGGATGCACAAAATAACATTTTCAAATATTAAAGAACTTTATATGTTCTCCGGTGCTAAGACGGTGTCTTGGTGAAAGTGAAGGGAGTGTGAACAACACCCGTCCCAAACCTAACCTTGAGTTGGGTCAGACCAAAAGTACTACTTTGACTCGGGTAGTCAGGGGCAAGCTCGGTTAAAGAAATAGTGAACCCAAAAAAATTCTTTCTAATTTGACCCAATGGAAGAGTGATAATTACTGCACACATTTAGTAAAATACAATACTACATATGAATTTTGTGTTGGGTCGGTCGAGGATTACCCACTTGATCGAAATTTTTTTTTTACCCACTTGTGGTTTGGTTGGTTTGGACAATGAATTTTGGGTTGGGCTCTCTTAGAGTACCAACCACACCCAATCCGCACATCATCCCACACTAACTAGAAGAGATATATGTCACCTAAGAAGCACCGACATTTCTAAGAGTGTATATGTTGTATCTTCGTATCTCTCGGAGTGTTTTCAATTGAATAAATAACATTCATGTTGTATTCGTTTTTGTGTCACTTTATTCGTGCTTCCTAACAAGTCATTTTTGGACAACTACAATACTAAGAATTTCTTCTAGGTAGGATGCATATATACATGGAAAAAAATTTATGATTAAGAGGATGGGACAACTGTAAAGTATTTTAAATAATGAATGATACTTAAGAGACTAAATGGTAATTTTTCATTTGAAGTATACTAATATTAAAATACAAAATACATGCATATAGGGTTTCTTAGATTTTTAGTGGGGCATTTGTCCCACCCAACTACAATGTAGATCCGTCAGCTTGCCTTTAGGGTAACATCTCGAGTTTTAGATGTTGTCTGCCTTGCACGATTATGCAAAAATATTTCTGTGTATAATTCAACAGCGTTCAAATATTCATTATTATTAATTAGTGGTGGAGCACTTGAGGGTTATGACGTCACCCCAGTCAATTGGAGTACCCTATGTATATTAGTATAACTCTTACAAACTTTCACATACAACGGGTAAATTTTGCACTGGGCCCTAAAAAAACTAGTTTTTCTAATAGTGGTCCTTAAAATATTAGGGCTATATACTTAATTTAGCCCCTCTTACCTTAGGATTCTAGCTCCGCCCAATTGTTAACGATTGACCTTCTCTTACAAATTTGGTGTTTCTTTTATGTTGTTCATGGCGTTTTTTTATTGAACTATTAGTAGTAGTGTTCTTTAGTCATTTATGACGCTTTGTTTTGAACAATTAGTAATGTTCTCTATGTCGCTAATAACATTTCTTTTTTGTCTTTGCTTATACTTGTTGCTAGCAAATGCCCCCATCACAAGAAAAAAGAAAAAAACTAAAACAAAAAAACAAGAGAGAGAGAGAGAGTTATATCATATATGGTGTCTATGTACTCATTTTAACGTTCAGATTTTGAAAGAAATTATTGAATTTATCAAATTTATTTATTTTTAACAAAAAATTGTCTATTAAATTAAGACGGATACAAATTTTAAAGTATAGGCAGATTCGAGACCAGAATACGCGTTTTAGTCGGTGTTCAAGTTACAATTATTTACAACTTCCTAATGAATCGATCTGTACGTATGTATGTATGCATGTATCAATCAAATCAAAATCTGTACGTCTAACTGGATCGATCCAGGTTTTAATTGGGTCAGAAATCAGAAGATATGTGATTCGATCAATTCCTAGATCCAAACAAGAGGCGTCTGACGTGGTAGAATTCCAAATGGCCGGGTCACTTTCAAGATTCTGTGGATGATCGATGAACGTACATTCATTAACGATCCTGGATCAATATATATTCAATTCGATCATGAAACCATATTTGTATATATTTAGTGCTATATATATATATATATATATATGAGAATGGATCGGAATACATTAGTTAGGAGTACATTGAGTATACATTGGCCTATGGGGCCCACCTAAAGATGAATTAGGGGCTCGTTTTAAGTTAGGATATTCTCTCCATCATGTTGATCATATTCACAAAAAATTATCCCAATCTAAAACTTGTAACCCTATCATCCGTGATTGGAAATCACTGAAAATCAACGGTGCTTGAGTTATTCAAACACCGTTGATTTTTAGTGATTTCTAATCACCGGATGATAGGGTTACAAGTTTTAAAATAGATTAATTTTTTGTGAAGATGATCAACATGATGGAGAGAATATCCTAACTTAAAATGAGCCATTGATTCATCTCTAAGTGGGCCCCACAAACCAATGTATACTCAATGTACTCTATACCAATGTACTCCGATCCGCTCTATATATATATAAGTTCTATAAACCCGTGTTAAGCACGGGCAACAAATTTTTAATAGACAGTATATATATATATATATAAGTATACAGTACAATAATTAAGTATTTAATTAATTAGTAATTAAATAATAAAATATTTTAAAATTTTTAAAATTAACAAACACTAATAGAGCGTAATAATCAACTCATAATTAACAAATCATTCTAATTTTGTTTCTTTATTTCAATTCTTTGAAACATGTAAGTCAGGATTATTCAGTGATACAATTTGAACAAACTAAAGACTCAACGATATATACCCAATTTAAATGGTAATACTTAATTTAAAAAGTATCATAACACATAAACATATTAATAGAAATGGATGAAGAGATTCTCACCTCACAGTAAATTTAATTTATTCCTTTGTAACAAACAAACTCAACCAATTGACCAATACTTTCATTGAGAGAGGGGACCGAAAAACAATACATATATAGATTCTACTGAATGTGACTCATTTTTCAATAAAAGATGAGAAAACTTCCTTGACTTGAAAAAAAAAACACAGAGAAAGTTAAATTTCTATTAAAGAGAAAGACACTTACCCCTCAAGTTGCAGAGGTTTGATATTGTAATTGGAGAAGATGAGGGCTGGGGTGCATCAATGAATTAAATGGGTTGTAACCCAAGCAAATTATGGAGTGTTTTTGACCGGGTTTATTTTAAAGACAATTTGAATTTTTATCTGTTTCTTGTTCTTTCCTTTTTATCTCAAACGGTACGTGTTTGGAAAAGATTAATTGCTAATGTGGTGCAAGTACCCAACAAATACGATTTTTGAAGAGTGTTGTTCCTTTTAAAATGAAGAGAGGGTGTGTGAGGTGGCTTAACCAAAATGCATAGATTTGTGAGAGTTTTTATAAGATCCCATGGGACTTAATTGACTTCAATTATAATATAATAAAGATACATATAGTATGCATCGGTTGTGTGCGTGCCCATAAGACCGCACACAGAAATGGATGCGGATAAACGGACCAAATGCCCTCCGCCAAATTAAAGAAGAGCGTTGCTAAAAGCACTTGCCTTTCCGAGGAGGGGCAGGGCATACCCAACTTGGTGATTCACCAAATCGGTATTTGACTCGTTCTTCAACTTCCAAAACCCGGCCCTAAACTCTTTATTTATTAATTTATATCAACTTTCTATCAATTTCTTATGGATGTATATATAAGTTTTAAGATAGATTACTTTTTTAGTGATGATCTAAAAAAAAAATATTACTATTCCAATTCAACCTTTCAATCGTATCCATGAAAACTCCACAAATTTAAGATAGATTATTTTCTTAAGAATGATTTACATGATGAGAAAAACATCATTATCCAAATTAACTTAGCCGTCTTCTGTGGGTTCACAAATTTTGTGTCAAATTAAGTCATTGGATGATTTGCATTTTCTTCCCGAGTAATGCTAGAAATACTCCTACGATGACTCTCAGGATGAATCCCAAGATGATGTGGCAAGATCTGTTTGTCTAAAATTGTATTTTTATTTTTTCAAGTTTGAAGCAGATCTTACCACCTCATTCTGGGAGTCATCCTCGAAGTACTTCTAGCATTATTCTTTCTTAGTGTTACTTAGGATCCGGACTTGGCAGAGCTGTCAAACTGGTTGGTACTGAAAGAGAATGCCTTTCTGTATTTGTACATAGTAAAAGGAGGGGAGAGGGATCAAAACTGGGAAGACTGTTCCGGCAGCTGCTTAGCGAGCAGCGAGCTAGCCTAGCGTAGTACTTTGAACATTTAAAAAGTAACGTGAATCTCGAGAATTATTAATGTACATAGGACTAGGAGGAAGAGGACTGACTGATGAACGGTCCAAGATTGAGTTTCCCTCTGTATTGGACCGTTGTTAGGCCCTTCATTCGATCCAAGTGGGTATTTCGTTGGTTTTGGTTGGTTCTGAAATTCTCCCAAAGGAAGGCCCAACCCAACCCTTTTCTGAGAATGACACCTGGATCTAACAAAACAAACAACTAATAAGTCAGTCAGTGCTTTGGTACAACCGGCAGCTTTTAGGAAACGACAAACTATATCGATCAGGACATTGAGGAGGAGGTGGACACATACTACTAGACGATGAGGACCGACGTGGTGTTAAAAACTGAATACATTTTCCAAACTTTTCAATTAATTTATCAAAAATTGATCGGTTTTTTTTTTTTTATAAATGGGTAAACCCCAAATAAGTTATTATTGATAAAAACTCACATACAACAAAAAGTACTAGAGAAGAAAATACAAAAAAAAATAGAATACAAGGAAAATATTCGGAGAAAATGGTATACGGCGCAACATCTGACCAAATTGATAAATTTGCTTTCCAAAGAAGAGATTCTCCCATATAAATAGAGGAGAGAGATGAGTCCAACACCTTGTGCACTCAAAACAAAGAAAAAAACTTGTTCTGTTGAAGAAAACTCTGGTAGTTGTCGATCCAGTCCGTCTAAACATTAGATCTAAGTATAATCGGAGTAGATCTGAATAGATATGAAGCACACACAAAAGAAGAAAGATTAGTAAGAGAAATTTGCCAAAAAGACGAGTGAAATACGCAATAAAATTGTGCAAAAGTTACCAATAAGGTAGACAAAACAAGAAAAATGATAAAATAGTGGATTCCCTTCGCCGAAGACTCATAGATCTCCGGCGAAGGGATCCGAAGCTACTTCTCTCTCTTTCGCTCTCTGCTCTTGGTTCGAAAAATATATTTGCATGAAAAAAGAAAAAAAAAATTAGAACTTGAAGATAAAGACTATGTGCCACTTGTTTAAATATGATTAGTTGGCTAGAAAATTGATTAGTATGTAGTAAATCTTGGTAATATGGGTGAGGCACCCAAACAACTCAATTACCATAACAAATAGTTTCTAAAATTTCGAGTGCATTGCATACTTAGGTATAGAGTTGGAAAAATGATCAGCGAGCTGCCAACTTGACCACCAACCCTACCTTAACCCGACTCACCAAACCATATCTTACTTCGACTCGCTAGTTAAACAGATAGGGTTAGAGTTAGAATTTTTTACCCGATACCCTTTCAACCCCATTAGGATTAAGATCGGCCCTACCCATTTAACGGTTTTATACAAGAATATGCTTAAACAGATAGGGTTAAGGTTTAAAAAATTGACCCGTTTCAAGGGTTAGAGTTTGATAATTTTAACCCATTCATCTGCCTAGGGTCAACCCTAATTCGACCCGTTGCTAGGTCTACTCAGGTCCGTCTCTAAGTATGATTTTAAGAGATGCTTTTTGGGTGAGGATGATTCTTTCGCCACAGATCATTCTCAGCAAAAATCACATTAGTTGGATTATTCTTGCAGTCATTAAATTTCATTAATTTTAAACCATTATTTAATGGGATTATAAATTTTAAAATGTAGCCATTTTATGATATTTATGTGAGGATGATCTATGTGACAAAGAGACCATTCTCACACCCTTAATTAGTATTAGATATATGTAAAAATCGACTTCAAAATCATTTGCCACTGAATGAAACGACCCATGATCTTCTTGCTTTCTCTTGATCCATTGGCAGTATTGCCTGGTTCCTCCCTCATGTACTATTTTACTGCTTAATGAATCCTTTTTATCAATCAAAAAAAAAAAAAAAAANTGGTCCTAGCACCTGTCAATCTTGTCCACCTGCAGTTAAGTAAGAACCGACCAATAAAAAAAAAGTATCATATATAAAAAATAAAAATAAAATGTAGTATTTTTCACGTTAGTGAGATATTAATTATTTTTTTGAGGAAAAAATATTAATTATTAAAAAACAAAAAAAGGAAATTGCATGGTACAAATTTTAAACGAAAATACGATCAAGGAGGTTTCTGACATCAATTTTTCTTCTTTTTTTTTTCGGTACAATGATTATTTTGGATGCACATATGCTTCCCCTCAAAAACATTTCCAAACATAAAAATATATATATATATATATCTATACTATCTATACTATTATATAAAGGGAATACCCCTTCCAGGTAGTTATTTCGTTAACTAAAAGACATAAAATGCCCTTGATTGCAGTCATTATTTATATTGAAAATAAAAAATCAAAGGGCACTTTAGTCAATACAGTCTTTACTATCTTTGCTCACCCACAAATATAGTTTTTTAAACTTCCTTTTAGCCAATCACCCACTTTTTTAACTACTCTGCCTCAATTAAGTAAAGATTTACTTTTATACCCATTTAATTAGTTACAAAACTCAAATGATTAACATGTCAAAATATATTTAAATAGGGGCATAATTGTATTTTTATATTAACAAGCAGTTACAACTAATTTTACTCTCAAAAAATTTCTCACGTTTATCACAATCTAACTACTTAGATATCCCTAAAAAAAAGGATTTTTTATTACATATTAAATCCTAATAAGTGGATAAACAAAAAATGCCAAAAAAAAAAGACGAACAAGAAGATGGTAGTACATCAAAGAGAATAAGTGGATAAACAAAAAAATAATTAATGCTATTTTTAAAAATCTTTTTGTCGTTTTTTGACATCTGTAAATTGATTTAAAGATTGGGTGCACTCATATTAACGTTGAAGCATGTTCGGGTTTAAGATCTTTGAAGTATATTTATAATTATATTTTTAAATGTGATTATGATCGCACAATGATACAATTAGAGTAGTAGAAGAGGTCTCTTTCAGTCGTGCAAAACTTTTGATTATGAGATCCGAATGTTATTTGTTTTTATTTTTCGGAGATTAGGATTAGTTTTGTTTTTATTTTTTGGCTTATGGTTATTTGAAGAAATCTATTTAATGCTTCATATTTTTTTATTATTTTAATGCTTCATTTTTTTTTAATTTAATTATCCATTTTATTTAGTAATTAAACGCAGAAATAATATATTTTTTAAGTTGAATGACTAAAATGCGTTACGCACGTGCATTGTGCGTGCCTTCGGGCTTGTATATATATATAGTAGCATTAGTCGGAGAACATCCAACAACCGTACCCTCGGGCACACGTAAAGTCGGTAGCGTATCTACTTTCCTCTTGAACTAGTTTAATTATGTGATCCCGTGTGTGGGATAAAACAGCATTTTTCTTCATTTTCATTGTTGTAGATTAATTTTATCAGTATATGCATGGGTTTGCCGATCAAAAAAAAAAAAAAAGTATATGCATGGGTTTGTATTTTTCTTGAGATGTAGATATGCATATACGTACGGACATTTGCTAGTTTGAACATGAAAGGTTTAATATCTTATAATATATATATATATAGATGTTATTAAGAAGGATCAGGTTATATAGTCCCCTTATATAGCCCCTCTTAAATAACCTCATGTTTGTGGGGCCTATATACAATGCATCCATGGGCTAATTTTTGAAAAAGATGTTCTCTTCACTATGTATAACATCATATTAAAAAATCAGTTCGTTCTAAAACTTATAACCCCTTCAAGTTAGCCTTTAAAAAATTGGTAAGTTTTTTTAACTTTTATTTGACCGTTGATTTACAAAGGCTGATTTATGAGGTTAGAAGTTTTAAAACGGGTTGATTTTAGGTGACTATGTCCTCTTCACTATGTAGATCATCATCTCCAAAAATTAACCCCTAAATGCATTTTATGTGGATCATGCAAAGTAGAGAGGTTATTATTGAGCTATATAACCTCACTCTCTTAAGAAATTTTCGAATCTTGATTTTCAATATCTCCTAATAGCTGTAAACACGTCTAATGGTCTTTTTTTTTTTTTTTTT
>MVGT01000438.1:1397676-1412983 GCA_002174775.1 Macleaya cordata | reverse complement strand
GAGGAAAAAAAACAAAAAAATCAATACTAAATTTCACTTCTACCCTAGACAAAGAATTTTTAAATTTAATCAAATTTGCATAGTATTAATATAGTAATTGGGTTATATTTAAAAATTAAAATTAGTTGGGCAGAAAGTTAAACCATTGGTGGAATTGGGGATAAATCTAAATTCCATGTTTAATCCAAGGTACGTCGTCAAGTATCCCCACTCAAACATAATTAGGCGTTGAGTTGAGGCAACGCAAGCCCAATGTTTACAGGTGCTTTGCGTTAGGGTCAGATTTTGGCCCAACCTAAGCCCATAAAAATAGGCTGAAAGATCTAACCCCGATACAAATAACACCAGATCCAAGCCTGGCGTCGTCCCACCCATTGCCACTTCCACATATAATGGGCCCAACATTTTAGATACTGAAAATATATATTAATTATTTTGAGAATCGAAAAAACCTAAAAAAGGGCTATGTTTAGGTTTCAACCCAGTCAAAAATAGATTTTGTAAATCCAACCCAAAGAATCATGTGGCCCATTTAATAGACCGAAAAGCCCTTATATAGAAAAAAAAAAATTTAAAATCACTTCCAGTCTTGCACTCACTTTCTCTTTCTATGAGTAGGGTTTTGAATTCTCGTACTCTCTCACTTCTACTCTCGCTCTCACTTTTTCTCTCTACAGTTTAGTGTTTCCAACTCTCATTTTCTCTCTCACTTTTCAAATCGGGGATGATGAAGATCTAGGAGAGTTTTAATCAAATCTAAGTCGAAAAAAAGATGAAGATGGGTGGGTTGTAGCGGTTGCTTGATCAATATGTGAAGATAAATCGTGACGACGAAAATGAAGATGAAGATGAGTTACAGGGTAATGGCGATTTCATCTTCGTCTTCTTTGTTTATGTTCATCGGATAGCATCAGGCCTCGATTAAATTTTTCCAACACTTTTATTTTGGTTTCAGAATTTCTTAAAATCTTAACTCGCTCGGAGAGTTGACGTCAAGTTGAAAGTAGTTAAGTACGGCATCTTAGTTAGTAGTGAAGTACACTATCTTAGTTTTTGCAAAACATAATATAAAATCGGTGATGCTAGGCTTACTGAAAAGCCTACATAATTTTCGATCGAAGGCACTATCTACGATAGATACATATCACTTCAGGATGGATGCGAATCACGAGGGTATATGAAAAATAGTTCCACCATCGGATTAACTTTCAGTAGAAAATTATGTAAGATTTTTGTTGTAAATTTAGCATTATCCATATAAAATAGAGATGACGGTTTTACTTTTACATTATGATTTGACTTTAACTAAAATGGGGACTGCCACTAGTAATTGTAGCATCCAACCTCAATAACATTCATGGGTGCGTTTAAAATTTCGCTAAGGCCTGCTCGTTAGTGGGCCTACACATAGAAAAACGGTCAGATTGGTGAATCAAACGATTGGACTTTGTGCAATTTTATGATAGGTTTTAAGCCTACGCATGAAAGCCCAGATGGAAAATATTTACCTATCCAACGGCTAATAAATATTATCGACGCAGATCCCATTCAAGATCAGCAGAGATTATTTCCCTCTTCTTCATTTCGCTAGTTGTTGTTTTACTGTACCCTCATCTTCTTCAACCCCTCTCTCTCTCTCTCTCTCTCTCTCTCTCTCTTGAATCTTCTTTCATGACATGGTGAAGCCCTTCTTCGTTCATGGCGATTCCAGGCTTGGGTTTTGGGTGCAGAAGCCATTTTCCTCTTCGTTGTCCACCTTATATGTACTGCGTTCGCAAGGTTTTTCTCCTTCTCAACAACAATCTCTACTTTCTACATTACAGTTAATGTTTCGGATATGAGCTCTTTGTTTCAAGAATGATGATTGTTTGTTTGTTTTTATTTTTCGTACACAGGTTCGACCATGGTCACCATGCTCTGTTACAGCTCTGGAAACCCTATCAGAACCAGAGGGTTTCTTCAATGAAGAAAGTCATGAATTTACCTATTCTCATAAAACAGGTGAGTTAGGTCTCCTTAGCTTTAAAAAAAAATGTTCTTTTTGGGTGTCTGATTTTTTTTTTCTTTCTTATAGTTTAATGTGGATTTGGAATTTGTGTTTTGAAATAGCTAATGATGATGTCAAGGCATTGAAGTGGAAAAAATTGAGTGCTAAAGAACTCGGAATTACTACTTCCATGATCTCAAGGCCCACAAGAGTAGTTCTAAATGAGTTGAACAGAAAAGGTATATATTGCTCTTGTTAGATAAATGTGATTCGCCACCCATTAGACCCACATAATTAGGTGATAAATATACTTTGTGGCGCTTCTCTCTAACAGTTCCAGCTTTTTGAGCAAGTTGTTGTTAACAGTTCTACAGAGTTAAATTTCTTTGATGCCCCAAAAACCCATACATCACTTAAATGTTTTTATGTCATAGAATGATAATTAGCAACCTTATAGAAACCATTTATAAAAGTTGAAACAATGTACAAAATGTAGGATATGAGGTTTACCTTGTTGGAGGTTGTGTGAGGGATCTCATTCTGAAGCAAACTCCAAAAGACTTCGACATCATAACTTCGGCTGAACTTAAGCAGGTTTGCTCCCACTTTTCAAGTTTATATTACAATTAAAGAGTTTTGTTTCATTATGTGTTTACTTGTTTGTTGATTCTTTCAAACCAATATTTATAATGAATTCATACTTTGTAATTTTCACTGACTAGGATAAACTTGTATCACAATTTGTAGGTATTGAGGACATTTTCAAGATGTAATATAGTAGGAAGACGATTTCCAATCTGCCACGTGCACGTTAATGATACAATCGTGGAGGTTTGTTTTCTTTTGAGTAAAGTACTTTGCTTAATTATTAACTTACCATTACAACGAGAAATTAGCTTTAAGTTGGACATCCTGATTTTGGATCTGTCCTCAGTAATTGCAATTATTTTATTTCTTCTGCAACTATATTAAGAATATTATGATTTTCTTATATAACAGGTTTCAAGTTTTAGCACCTCTGGTAGAAAGTCTAGAATGGACTCTAGAAATTTTACCAGACCGCGTGGCTGCAATGAGCATGATTACCTTCGTTGGAGAAATTGCATGGGACGGGATTTCACAATTAATGGGTTACTAGTTTGACCTTCGTAACTTGAAGTTATAGAATACCTCAGTTATTGATCTATTGAAAAGTTTTGACTTTGAGTTGGTTCTGTATTTCATGTGTCTTTCATTATGGATGCGGTTTCTGAATAATTTCTTTTAACACTTTATTTGTGCAGGTTGATGTTTGATCCATATGCAAATGTTGTCTATGACTATATGGGAGGCATGGAAGATATTAAAAAAGCTAAAGTGTGCATGTATCTCTAATAGTTTCATTTCCCTTGAACTACTACAGGTCTGTTTGCTGCTTATGCTGTTCTCATTTTAGCTATCTTTCTCTGTAGGTTCGGACCATGATACCTCCAGATACTTCTTTCCAGGAGGATTGTGGTATATGCTTTGTTTTCTTATACTGTTGGTTCATTTTAAATGAATTTGATGTTAATAATTGTTGTCTCGTTGACACCATGTAAATTCTTTTATTTATTTATTCTATACCCATATCTGCCAAAAAGAGGAGCACTTAATATTAGTAACTATGATTTCCACAGCTCGCATTCTACGAGCAGTCAGAATTGCAGCTCGTTTAGGGTTCCGTTTTACAAAGGATACAGCTCTTTCTGTGAAAAACTTGCGTTGCTTGGTATTGAGACTTGACAAGGTGCTTGAAATGCTCGTTCATGTTCACACTTTTTATCAAACACTAAATAATATGCAGCATGTGCTCATCCCCCAACTTTTTGTTCTTTGCAACACCATAGGGCAGGCTCCTCATGGAAATGAATTACATGCTAGCATATGGGTCTGCAGAAGCCTCTTTGAGGTTACTTTGGAGGTTTGGGCTCCTGGAGATACTTCTGCCCATTCAAGTATGATTTCTTTCCCTCCTTCTGATAATATATATTTTTGGATTCATGAAGTATCTGTGAACCCCAAATCTTATGAGTAGTATTTGATGCATATGCACCACACAGGCAGCATATTTTGTTTCTCAAGGATTTCGGAGGCGTGATAAGAGATCAAACATGCTTTTGGTAAGTGCAAGTTCTATCCTATATTGTGGGGCTGGTGTGAATATTTGCATGAAAACCCATTTACATTGAAGTTCCGTTGTCTGTAGTTCATGTTTGCAGGCACCTACAAATATAAGGTACATATCAAGCAGGGCCTAGATTGCATCATAGTCAAAATTTTCATTCCTGAAGTTGTGTTTTCTGGACTTATGTATTAAAAAAATGCACCAACTTTTTAGTTGGTACTATGTTATATCTCCATGACATCACATGGCCAATATCTGCCTCGATTGATTTTATTCGTTAATCAAGTTTTTGTTTCTGTGCGCTGACAAGCTGGATTGGTTCCACCCTTTAATCTTCTGTAATGTTTATTTGTCAATGAAAATACACATTGAGAACTGAATATTAATAATCTTGGTTTTGCAGTATGTATAGATGTAAACATATTCTCTTTTATGTATAAGTCATGGCTGCCTAAGGCATTTAATTTGATAACCCTTTTGCTCCTTTGTATATGCAGTCATTGTTTGCTAACCTGGATGGATGTTTGGCACCTGACAAGCCATGCCATTGTAGTTTATGGTAGGTAACAACAATACTAGCTTTTCTTGGTGATATTTAATTTATTAGGAATTAGAGTTGTACTATTATTTATTGAGTAATGCAAAGCTTTTCCATAATATTGCAATGTGGTTTTTGATAATCAACATTGTGATATAAAGTTTATATTCTGATCATCCATCCCTTATTCATATAATTGGTTTCATTCAGAAGGTGATGTACCTTACCCTATAACTTTAATTCAGATATGTGTCCAATTTGATTCAGTGTCATCCATTTTCCATTCATTGTTGGGCTTAATTTCCTGTATCGATTACAGAAGTAGTGGTACACAATATGTTGCAAAGAGTTGACGTGAAGCATACTGTCAGGAACACAATTCATGGTGGACAGTATCATTATGAATAGAAACTGCTGAGAAGTGTGAACAATGCCATGATAGGAAATTGCACCCCAAAGCCAACGAGAGATGGGAAAGTGCTCCAAATCTTTCTAGCAAATCCGTTGCAAGAAGAAAAAAACACACTGGCCCTATTGCCACCCAAATAAACCACTATTTGGTCAACACTGTTCAGGATCAAAACTCTGGATGAATCAATAATCTGCCACCAGAGAACATACTGAAACTCATTTATCTCTCCAAGTGACAGTTAAATCAGGTGGTGTCTATGGAGGGATTCAGAATTGGGTGACATGAGTCTTGCATCTGAGGATCCCGCAGTGACAGTAAGACAGGATTCAAATTATGGTCCCTTTTGCTGTATGTTCTTACTTTGAGAGGGGAAGACCTAAACCTTGTGTTCAAAAGAATGAAATAGATGAAACTGGACAATGCTCTTCGCTCTAGAGAATAATGTTTATGGCCCTTTTGTTGACCTGCCATTGAATGTAGGCACTTTCCAGAGGTGGAATCTTCTAGTTCTTCCTATTTAACCCAAAACAGACCAGTCTAGCCATGATCAGGTTGAAGAGAGCTCTAACAAGCCTTGGAGGACCGAACCCACGTATGTGGCAAAAAACGGGGATGACTTGTGGCTAGGGGTGAAAAGCCAACCAAGATAGGATATAGCTCATTTTCCGTGAAATCTGTTTCAGTAGAGAGTATGTAGAATTGAGCCAGAACACAAGATGTGTTATTCCGTATCTTTCCAACCAATCTGTCCAGGTCATTGATTTTGATTAGTTACCGTAGGAAATTTATATCCAATATTTTTGTATTTATTAGGCTCTTACAATCTCTGTATGTGTTTTTACTTGCAGGGTTGCGATGTTAGTGTTCCATAAAGCATTAGTGGATTGTCCCAAGGATCATATGGTAGTTGCAACATTTTCACTTGCGGTCCACTTAGGTGGAGACTTATTACAAGCAGTAAGGATAGCAAGGGCGATCTCCCGGCCACATGACCGTAGCCTGTGTGAATTATTAGAACCTCAGGAGTTGGATTCAGATGAGACACTAATGGATGAGGTTATGGATCTTGCAGCATCAGTAAATGCTGCATTGAAAATGATGACGAACGAGTCATCTGTCGCCCAAGCAATGGCCAAGTACCCTACCGCTCCATACTCTGATTTGGTTAGTATCTCTTCTTGCCAAGCTTTTTTGCTGTCTCTGTTGAGTGGTGTTTTGGTGAAAGAAGGACCAGATTTCCTTGAACAGTCCTATGAAATAGCTAGTTCAACTTTTGATATTTAATATAATAGAGAATTATGACATTCATAGTATAGCAAAAACTTGCATTTTATGGTTGCATGCGAGCATCAGTACCCACCATTTGATGGGTTTTAACTTAAAGATTTCAAAAGAAGCTGATCCCTATTGATTGTTATAGCTGGGGCCTAGGATGGATTGACCTTTTGACATAGATCTCGTAGCGGGATGCATTTTTTGTGCTGTGGATCTTAATTCCGTGCATGTTGCTGTGTGACCCACACATTCCCCAAAACTGTGTTTCCCATGTTGTGTCCATATGATTAATTCTCAAATCTGAGGTGGTTTTATGTGTTCTAATTTGCAGGTGCTTATCCCATTGCAACAATATGTGAGGGTGTTGAGGATTTTTGATTGTGTGAGAGGTGGTAAGGAGAAGGAATTTACACCGAAACGGGGAACAAAGATCGATTACGAGTATTTAGCCATGGGAAAGCTGCAGGAGGTTCGGCATATATTTGCAAGGGTTGTGTTCGATACTATTTACCCTCCTGAATTAAACCAAAGACGAGCTCTGTGATTTTTATATTGAAGGGAAGCAGAAAAGCAAGAAAAATTGGCTCAGGTTTTCTGTTGTATACTTGCATCATTTTGAGTAGTTGTATGGATTCATCTCAGATTAGATGGAAGTTTTCTTGAAATAAAACTGCATCATTTGATTTGCCAATCCAAATAATCAATAGTTCTTATTGTCAACTACAATTAATTAATTAATTAATTAGTATATTAAAACATAATAATTCACAAAATTATCTCAAGTTTGTCCAACAGACCAGTCTTAAGTGAACTTCATCAAACTTTTACAAATAAAATTGGTACCAGAAACAAACTTTAACAAATCAATCTAATAAGCTTTTAAAAAATTGACCCAATAAGCTGAATACTGGTATTATCTTCTCTCTACCAGACGCACTGTAGATCAACTGGGAATTTCAAAAGGTTATCTATTAGTCACAGTACCGCCCATGGTACTTAGGGGTGTCAATGGGTACTCTTACCCAAGAACCGAATAGCGCCGAACCCATTATATCTTTCTATATTATTGCACATAGCTTGTGGGCCATCATGGAGAGGACGCCCATGGTACTACTAGGGTGTCAATGGGTACTCTTACCCAAGAACCGAATAGAGCCGAACCGATTATATCTTTCTATATTATTGCACATAGCTTGTGGGCCATCATGGAGAGGATCTAACTGACTGAATTTTTGTGAAGACGTCCTCTGGACCTGGCCAAAGCTTAGTGGGCTCAGTGTAGCCCGTCCAACATTGGTCCAAGGGGTGGACTGTCCAACGTTGAGCAGACTGCCTGGCCTTCACCTAACATTAGGCGTGTATCAGGCAGCCGCCCAACGTTGAGACGGGCTACACCAACTCCACCTGACTATGGGCTTTTAACCTTTTATTTTTAAAACAACCCTTATTATACACCATCCAACCCGAGTATTTTGTAGGACCCGAGTAGAGAATATTAAATAATTTTTCTGTGAGGATAATATCTTCTTCTCAAAAAATTAGTCCATTCTAAAATTTATAACCCAAAAATAAATCCATTGCAAAAAAACAGTAAGTAAATACACGGTGGTCAATAATCGAGGGAGCCAAATGAGGGTAAATTTTAGATGTGGGCAATATGGGATGGGGTCGTGAGGGCAAAAAAAGAAGTTGACATCTGTCCCACTTATCTTTACAATTTTCAATGAATTTAATTAAAACAATTTGGCTTCCACAATTACCCCTTTCTCTCACATAAACCTGAAATCCATCTTTAGTGTCTGTGTCTATATAGGAAAGGTAATGGAATGGCATATTATAGTAGGAATCCAAAACCAAAGCATTCCACTGCAGATACGACTATAATTTCTTTAACCACATTCATTAAAAGTTGCAGTAACTTAACCAAACTAGGACATCTGAATTTCCTTTTGTTTGAATCCACGCTTCTAATAGAACCCCTTGTTCCTGAAATCGAAATTGTTCCTGAAATCGAAATGGAGAATCAGTTTTTAACATCCCATTGATCGAGCCCGTGAGCTCTATGAAACTCTTTGTTGTAGCCACAAAAGAAGATTTTGGGCACGTATCACTCTTGGCTTTATTGAATCTGTAGCCTTCTGATCTGAAATCCTAAAGGTGGATTTTTGTTCCGAGACGGAAGACAAGTTTGGTAGTGTCTCTAAGTTGAGAGAAAGGGGTATTTTTGGAACCTAATTTATTTTAATTAATTTCATTAAAAACTGTAAAGATGAGTGGTACAGGTGTCAACTTCTCATTGTGCCCCCAGGAACCCATCGCCATGTTGCCCACATCTAAAAAATAGAGATTTTTCGAAATCAAAATTAGTATAAACATACAGAAAAATCAACACAAGGTTAAAAAACAAACGTCAGAATGCCCCACCTGAAAAATAAATACTCTCCACCGTACTCATTCGAGTCATTTCCAGGTGCCCGAGTGAAAAATAAAGCGAGAGTCGAGCAAAGTGACAATAGGATCAGACTCCCAGAGCCCTCATTGGTAGAGAAGAAATACAATCAAAATGGTATCTAAAATGATACACCAAAATGTATTTCAGATCAGACTGATGATTATTGTGGGTTTCCCTCTTCCTAACAAGGGTCCATCATTGTCTCCAACTAAACATATGATTTGACTCCATGGTCACAACTACTTATAAAATCTCCCAAGGTTTGAAGGATGAGAGCAAAACCATCCTTTCAAATTGACAAAAAAATAAATCCTATGTTTAGAACAGAAAAAAGAATACAACTTTGCACCTCAGCATTGGATCATGCGAGCAATGTCAACAACACGAAAATTATTAGTCCCTCCGATTCCCTTTTTCAGTCTCTCCCACGTACAAGAAAGTCATCCCAAGTTTTACACCTTCACGAGTTCAGATGCCTCGGTGACAGCAGCAGGGGCAGCACCTCCAGTGGTTGGCCTGAAACATTGCAGCAGAAAAAAAACATTGGAGAAACTCATTCAATTTAAGTCCAACAGACACTTCCAATTTGGAGTTGAAGAAAAAATTGAGGATTCTTGGGGTTTGATAAATGAAACTAATTACAAGAGGAAGAAGGAACTTACAGGCCCACAAACACCTTGAAAGCATCGTAGATACCCCATTGTGCTCCAGTAAGGGTTCCAATCATGACAATACGCAGAGGAAGACCTCGAGTAAATAGACCCCACAAACCTAGCTTCTTCACAGCCTACAATACACAAAGAGATTAACTTGTTAACAAACAGAACACACGCGGAAAATAAATGTAGGCAAGAAGAACCTATATCAGTCTCCTGAAAGAGAAGATTACTCACATCACCCACAGTGGCACCCTTAGCGTTGTTGAGGAATGACACAAGATTGTCAGCAGGGTGGGAAACAATAGCACAGAAGACACCAGCAACATATCCACCAGCAAAGCTGACACCTAGTTGCAGCGATTTACTGCATTGGTCCTTGGGCTTGGGGATAGCGTGCTTGTAAATATTCTCCACAATGGTCTCAAACGATGCAAATTTCATCATAGTATCTGCCAGAATAACACTTCGATCAACGCCAAACACCAAACCCCAAACCAAACTACTAAGGAATGTTAAACAAAAGTTAGAAGAAAGGGAAAATTAAGAATAGCATATTGATAAAAATATTGTCTAGGAGACCTGATTCTGCTTTTGCAATCATTCTGGTTGTTACGTACAACAATCTTAGCATCAACAAGATACACGTTTTCATCTTCAACAATAGCATGTAAAAGTCATGCAACTAGGGATGAAGTGGCTCATAAAATTTGTATGATTAGATAACTCATTTCACTAGTTGAGTTAGTTAATGAACAATTAGTTTGTAACAGCTCATCAATGCACATATTCTTGTGTACAAAATACGGCACCTACATAAAAGTTTTTTTTATCTACAGTCAGGGCCCTGTAAATCCTGAATGGAAACAGCACTTGTACAATAGATATGCATGTCACTCCTCTGTCCACCAACACAAAGTAAGCTAGTTTATCTCAACCCATCAATATATGTGTGTTTGTGAGGTCCTAAGATATGTTACTGATACAAACAAACACAGTATTCAGAACATGAAATTCATTTCAATGTAAGTCAGCCCTCTATCTTCATGGACAGGTGACTTGTGCAATACATATACACATCAGCGTCTGTCTACCAATATAAATTCACTTGGTTTGAAAAGGGGACAAAACACCAAGAAGATGTTTAACAACTCATGCTGCCTACTTATCAGGATAAAGAATGGAGAGACAACCTCCTGTGCAGGTGGTCAATAAATTAAACTGGTCAACTATAACCAAGTTATTGGTTTTTTTACCACCAAAAGTGAATGAGACTTGTTGATTCTGGTACACACTAACTCCATTACTTTACCATCCAAAACAAGACACACCCACCATCAAGAACAATGAGAGGCAGCAACAAACATTTACCCGAACACAGATCCCCCATAATATTTACATGAACAAAAACATATATTAGAGGCACAAATGCATGACCGAGAAGAAATGGAGCATATTGTGATTCATCACATCAAAACCAATCATCGTATGCAAATCAAACGCAGAATCTTACACATCGCATGAAGACCATGGCACAGAAAGAAATACTTCAAATGGAAGGAACAATATCTAATGGAGAAAGAGATCTCCAGGTATGATAATCTGAAGACGGTAGGCTTTCCAATGTGCTAAATAATACATATAAATCCACCAGATATACATGATATTAGGTTTCACCACAATTCAATGAAATATCACAGGATAATGACAAGCAAAGAGAAATAAAATAAATAAATATAGTATTAATTTTTTTTGAAAAAGGGGCATAATTTCCAGAAGCTATAGATAATACGATCAACATGTGAATGACTGAATAAATATAGAGCATGAAATATATATGTATATTTTTACGGCTATTCTTAACTCCAATGTGCATATAGAGAGCATTAGTAATAAAATGAGTTAAAAGAATAAAATGAAACATGGTTAGGATGAGAAAAAATTTAAGAGCTTTAGATAGCACGAAATGGAAAAATAGAATTCACATTTCAAGCTGCCAAACCCGAATACTCAGGTGGCAAAAGATTGAGTCATAAAACCATGCTGAATGAGTTCTGAACCATTAAGCTAGCAATTTTGAGCTGACAAGGACAAATGAATTCAGTAATCATGAGAAGAATAACCGCAGGAAACGGTATCTTACATGGAATCTGTCGACCCCAGAGAGGAACAAGACCCTTGTACAACCTGCAAATATTTTACAGCAAATCAGGAAGAGGACTTGTAGAAAACTTATCGCTACATCAGTAAGGTACTAAGGTTAGAACTTAGAACATACCCGCCATAACCTTCAGCCTTTACAAACTTCGGAAAACCATCTGACAAACCTCTGGCAAATCCAGGCTGAGTCTGGACTCTTACCTTCACAGCCTCCATTGGACACAGGGCAATATCAGCAATCACTTCAGCAGATGCAGAACCAGCAAGGTAGATCAAGGTCTTGTATTTGGCTGCATACTCTGGCCCAGCAATGTCAGAGTAGTATTTCTTAAAGAATTCATAGAACCCAAACTTGCAGGCACCCTGAGCACTGTAACCAAGCAGGGTCGGCACCCAACCCCGGAAGAAACCTCTAACTCCTTGTTCTTTAAGCAAAACCCCGAAACCAGACGAGATGCTCTTGTATTTTGTAGGATCAATCTGAAGATTAGCAGAAAGTAAAGTCATTTTACACTGTCCAAAAAGGGAAAGCAGAATAGGGGAGAAGACCAAAACTTCTTTTTAAAAGTGTAACCAATTCAGGTTCTGGAGAAACACGAATTTGAAAAAATGGTACTAAGTGAAAACACATATTAGGACTTCACATATCAATACATTGTAAGAAAAACAAAATGAAAGATGAAGAGAATGAAATTTTGATCTAAAAAGGCAAGGATCTAGTCAAGGGCATCTATTTTCACTTTCTTTCAATGACAAACACATCTTCGTGGTGTCAGAACCATTTCCAAAGAGGCACAGCCCACCCAAAACCATGGGAGGAGAGTTGAACAAGCAACACTGGGAAGCGCACCAAAACCCATGAGAACTTGGAAGAGTGGGGTTAACACATGGAAATGGTGATTTAAACATTTGCATAGAAGCTAGGGGGAAAACATTGAAATATTTCTTCTGAAGATGAAGTTAAACCCAAATAACCAAAAATAGAAGAAATAAAAAACTTTGAAGCTCAGAATGCGTTGTTAAAATCAAAGAGATGAACCAAGTCGAAATGAAAATATGATTACATCACAATATCAGATCAACAGCTTACAGACCAAATAGAAACCATATGAAGCTCCCATCGGTTTTTACACACTCAAATAATCCATCACTCCACATCATTTGATAAAACTAAAGTTGAGATCTAATATCAATCCAAAGTAAATAAAAGAAAAAAGTATGCATCCTTAGCAGTAAATCACAATTCTAGAGCTCCAAAAGAATCCTCAGGAAAATGAAAATCCTCGAATCTATCCATAAATGAGGTTTTGATAGACCAACCTAAAAAAGATCCAAATCAGTGAACAACTAAACTTAAAAAGAAATATCACACAAAAATATCAAAGACATAACTGAATCAGAAATTATAACTAAACGTGGAAGGATTGGCTGATAACAGATGAAATCAAGCAAATGAACCTAGCAGCAGCAACAACAATATACTAAAACTAGATGGATCGAGTTCAGACCTGCATATTACAGTGCAAAATTCAAGATCTAGAAAAAGAATCCTCCAACAAAAAAGGAAAATAAAATAAAAAATCTTGAACTACTCCACAAATGAGGTTTTGACAGATCAACGGTATAGATCCAAATCAGTGAACAAGTAAATGAAAACGAAACCATACACAAAATTAGAAAAGCCATAATCGAGTCAGAAATAAGAACTAAACATCAAACGATTGGCTGATAACAGATCAAATCAAACAAATGAACCTCGCAGTAGTAGCAAGAACAATAAACTACAACTAGATGGATCAAAATGGAAAAAAAAATTAATAATTATACAAGACATAATCGAATCAGAAATAAGAACTAAGCATCAAAAGATTGGCTGCTAACAGATCCAAATCAAAGAGATGAACCTAGCAGTAGTAGCAGCAACATCAATAAACTATAACTAAATGGATCGAAATCAAACCTGCATATTACACTTGACGAGATCTAAAGGAGTAACGGCCATGTGAGTAAGACCACAGCTGAGAATTCCACCGACGGTACAAGCAGCATAGAAAGACGGAGAATACATCTCGATCTTGCCTGGCTCGCTCGGAGCCGGAACAACGAAACTCCTGGATACAACATTTGAAGACGAAGAAGATGGTGGAGAAGATGAAGGCAAAGTACGGTTGCCGTTCAAAAGTTTCTCTAAATCTAGTGATTTCTTCGTAGAAGATGTGGAGTAGAGGAAGCTTGGGATCAGAGATTGACGAGAGTTCTCAGTGAACGCCATTGGATTTGAAAGCTAGGGTTTGATTTTCGGGTTTCTTGGATTTGGAGAGAAGAAGGTTTGAGCAAAATAGGAGAAAGAAGCTTGGACACGAGAAAACCAAGGGCTCTTTCCCTCGATCTCTCACTGTCCGTCTCACCGGTGGTTTATAAACAAATTTCCGTTCTTACAGCCTCCTCCTTCGCGTCATTTATACGGGTGGTTATGTTATCTTGGGGTCAATTTGTCAAAATGGTTTCTGAGGGTTTCTTCTGTTTTACAATAATTACCAAAATGCCTCTCAAAAATTAACTAACCACGTCAAAAAGGTTTGTTATAGCAAACAGTAATGCTACACTTACTGCTAGGGTTACTGCTAGTTATACTGCACCTGACGTGTCATGCTGATGTGGTGCCTAAATTTTGTGCAATACATCTGATGTGGTTTTTTTTTCATTTTTCATTAACTTTCAAGTTAAAATCCTTTTTGGAAACTATTTTCTCCGGCCAACACTGTCTCACCGCCGGCCACCATCGGCACCAATAACTCATTTCAGAAAAAAAATCTCCTTCTTCCTACATGCCGGGATGAGTAGATGGTCTGAAACCTTTGCTTGGAAGAGCATATAATGCACCTTTCTCATCAATAAAAAAAAATTGATGCAGCTCATCTTTTCTTTTCCAAATTATTTTATCCTCACTATCTTTCATAATGTACCTTTCTGATAAAAAAAATTGATGCACCGTGGGAGGAGATAGATTGCTTGAATTTGGTGAAGAGGGAAGAACAGAAACATCCTAGGCAAAGGTTACTGCTGCTTTGGAGGATGCTGCTGCTGGAACTACTAGTAGTAGTAGTAGAAGATAGAGAGAGGGCTTCATCGACCTTGCACTTGGTGCAGAAACCAAATCATTTTCTCCCCACAATCTTTCTAATCTATCTTTGTCTCCCCCTGATCTCTTCCAAATTTCAGATCTGGAAAAAGTTATTAACTCCCACCGATCTCTCTCTCTCTCTCTCTCCCCCCTACCGCCATACCCCCTTCACTCCACGGATGAGTAAATGACCTGAAAGTACTAGATCTGAAGTTGTTGCGGGCGGATCTGAAGTTGAACGTGGCAGATCTGAAGTTGACATTCTGGATCGTCGCCAACGATGTGTTCCTCCCGTTCCCTTTTTTTGTTTCTACCGAACCAAAGGTTTTCAAAGATGAACACTCCAGATCTTCAATACCCATAAGCAATGAACGCTCCAGATCTTCAGATATAGATCAATGTTACTTTTGACGATGGAGATATAGATGAATCGGACGCCATTAAAGCTGCATCCAAAAAACCTTAACTTCCCAAATCTCAGATCTGATTTGGGTCGGAAGAAGTAAGAGGAAAAATGGATGAAACCCATGAAAAAAAATGAAAAAAAAAAAAAAAAA
>MVGT01000438.1:1368094-1384863 GCA_002174775.1 Macleaya cordata | reverse complement strand
AAAAAAAAAAAAAAAAAAAAAAAAAAATCAAAGAAAAACAAAGGAGATGAGCTACCTCAATCTTTTGATACATTGAATTGATTAATCATTAAATTTTAATAAGGTTTATGAACCAATAAATGATAAATCAAAGGATGATTGAGTTTAAGGTTAAAATTTCTTCTTTATAATGTCCATTGTTGTTGGGGTTTATTTTTGGTTTTCTCTACCAGATTTCTTGAAGAAGTTAATTTTCTAAGGCTGCTACTTGTTAAAGGGACTATCAAATCAGTTAAGTGGAGGGCCACATTCGTGACATGAGGCAAATCATTTTGACTGAACAAGAATGGTATTGCCAAAGAAAATTTGATAAAAAAATTATATTGCCATTTGGAGATGTTACTTCCAAGCCTTCCAACCGTTTTTGAATATCACCCTATTGACAAACAAAGCACTTTAAACCATTTGACGTAGTAAAAAAGAAGAAGGTTTTTTAGGGATTCGAATTGTGTTTTCATTGCATAAGATGTATATAAAACATGTAAGAAGATGAAATTGTAAAAAAAAAAAAAACTTGTAAAAGAAAAACTCAAAACTATTCATCAAAATATACATCTTGGGAACTAAGTTTTGAGAGCTCTATGTTGAAGAAATTGGAGGAATTTTGGGTGGGGATTGTTTTTTTTTTTTTATAAAAAGTTTTTTTTGGGAGGGAACAAAAAAAGAAAAAGAAAAAGGAACACACCCCTTAGAAGAATTAGGGCTAACCAATAACCAATTTATCGAGCGGTGATGAATTTCATAGTCACAAACAGAAACAACGAATATCTGTCTGTCTGTCTGTCTGTCTTTAAATACGCCATTGCACGTGATTGTGAATGGAGATGTGTGGATGGATGGATAATAAAGCCAAGGAAAGGTGCGGCGCCTACTATTTTTTTTTGTTTTTTTACGAGAAACTTACGAATTTGTCCTTAGTTCGTTTTGGTATGCTGGAATGAAATCATTGAAGGGGAGGGGTAGGTCAAGTCTTTTAGTGAATTGGACGTCTAAACATCACTTTCCACTGTTACTGTTTTTAATAATTTTAAGATGGAGCTAGCTAGACTCTTGGACATCGAACACATTTGCTTGCTTGGAAAAATTGTGTTGTGTTTGGCACAGTTTGATTTGATACTAAAAACAAGAGAGAGAGAGAGAGAGAGAGAGAGAGAGAGAGAGAGAGGACTAAAACACAGACATGCAGAGCAAAACTGGAAACTCTTCCTGTATATAAATCACCAGTAATCTCCACAAGAACATAATCCATCTATGAAACGATGAAACCGATTTGAATCTCGTACCACAATCTCTCGATTAACAATCCTGGAGATGAACTTAATCGCAGTATGACAATCTCCACATACCCTAAGATTCTTAATGACCTGGATCGTTGTCCCTGGAACTGTATTCATAATTCCAAAGGCAACTGCCAACTTCTCGCTGTGGACACGGAGGACTGTTTCTTTCTCTTCCTTATCAACATCATGAAGAACAGACGCTGTATCTGGAACATAACCAGCTTCCTGCATTTTTACTAATAATCTCTCCAAATACATGTAGATCTCTTCATGTTGAGGATGCTCCCTATCACCAACTAGAAATACATGAACCCTTCCTTTTGCTTCTACCAAACTGAATCCAGGAGGTTTAACTAGTCCATGATCTTTAATGGAAACTCTCACCCTCTCCACATCTGCCCACCTTCCTGCATCAGCATATATATTGGAAAGCAAAACATAATACCCACAGTTATTTGGGTCTAATTTGAACAATTTCGTCGCTGAGATTTCACCAAGCTCCACATTTTTGTGAATTCTACATGCACCAAGAAGAGATCCCCAAACCACGAAATCAGGCTTCATCTTCATTCCTTTGATCAGGTCATAAGCCTCATTAAGGAAACCAGCTCGGCCAAGAAGATCAACCATGCAACCATAATGCTCAACCCCGGGTTCTATCCCAAACTCCTGATTCATTGTTTTGAACCAATGCCATCCTTCTTCTACTAGACCCGCATGGCTGCATGCGGCTAGCACTGAAACAAAGGTTATGTAGTTTGGCTTAACACCAACTCTTTGCATCTCATAGAAAACTTCAAGAGCTTCTCTGGCAAGACCATGCATGCCATAACCAGCGATCATGGCCGTCCATGACTTTACATTCTTCTCCTTCATGAGATCAAATGCCTTCCTTGCCATCTCTACTCTCCCGCATTTGCAGTACATGTCGATAATTGAAGTGCCTGCAAACACATCCTCCTCGAAACCCATCTTGATTACCTATAGAAATATATAGATCATAGCAAAATTAGAACATTCAAACACTAGCTAAGGAGTTCAAAAGAAGACATATGCTAGTAAGGTGTCAGGATCCTTGAAAATTTGTTAAACAATGTACAATGGAAGATCACCATTTGTGAAGGATCAGAGTATCGTGGATGTGTTACTAGGCGTGGTTGCAAATCTTGCAATAAAGATTAAAATGTGTTTTGAACACAGCTAGCTCGTTTTAAGGACCCAACTATGGAAGCCTAAAAGTAGGCATATTTTCCACATAAATCTTGTGTAGGGTGAATGTTATTTTCTTACATGATCCTTGTACATTGAGGCAAAAGCCGCAAAACCACAACAGATGTCAACTGCACTGCATCATGATGGGGTCAAGATGAGATAAAGTTGTCAGTTTTAAAAAAATGGGTTGGTTTCCGAAAGAAGTTGAAAGCATCATGTCATTTGGGTGTAATATCTGGTTAGAAATTAGAATCTAGGAAAGGATGAGAAGGAAGAAATCAGGGTACCTGATCATGTATACACTTCCCTAGCTGCAGAGCTCCAGAATGTGCACATGCCAACAACACTGCAGACAAAGTCACCACATTGTAATCAACATCTCTAGCCCTTAACATCTCATAAAACACCTCCAACGCTTCCATAGATTGCCCACTCTGAGCATAAATTGCAATTATAGAATTCCAAGAAACAACATCTCTTTGAGTCATTTCATCAAAAACTTTCCTTGAAACACCCAAATCACCACACTTCGCATAAGCGTCGATCAGAGTATTTCCAACACCCAAATCCACTTCAAATCCATTTTTAATCAAAAACCCATGAACCCCTTTAGTAATTCCCGTCCCTGAAACACGAGAACAAGCTGATAGAACCGAAACCATTGCGACAGAATCCATTGAAACCTCTCTTTCTCTCTCTACTTCAATCCCACTCTCTTCTCTTAAAAAGTCCTTAAAAAGCAATAATGCTTCATGGGCATTATCGTTTTGGACGTAACCAGTAATCATGGACGTCCAAGAGACCACATTTCTGTGGAGAATTTTGTCAAACAGTTTACGAGCAGCATTTAATTCACTACATTTTGAGTACATATCAATGAGAGCCGATGAGACAAAAAGGTCACATTCATAACCAAAGATTAAAGCTTGTTGGTGGGTTTGTTTACCAGAGTTTAGGTCGGAAAGAGCAGAACAGGATTTAATGGCGCAGGGAAAAGTTGAACGATTGGGTTTTAGAGAGAGTTTTCGGAGAGAAGAGAAGGCTCGGAGGGCTTCAACTGAGTCGCCGCTCCTAGCCAACTCGGCGATGACTGAGTTCCAGGCGAAGATGTCGGTTTTGTCTACGTATTTGTTGAAGAAAATTGTGAGGTTTGGATTTGTTGAGAAATGTTTCAAGTGTTGAAGGGAAGAAAATGATGAGATCAAAATGGTTCTCAATGTCAAAATCTTCATTTAATATTCGTCTTCAGATGAGATCGAACGGTTGGTTGGTTACTTGGAGTTGGAGGGAACCTGTTACCTTCAATCTATTCTTGACCAAAACACCCTTCCTTATCCATGCTAAATAATTACCAATATTATCCTTGTTAATTAAAGCGCTGTTTGTTTCCCTAGCATTACAGAATAATCTTTCAGCATCCCTTCCCTCTTATGACTTTTACTTGAGAGGTCTGGGCTCAAACTTCATCCACCCTAAAATTATCTTTAAATTTGGCCCCCACCCCAATATAAACTAAAGTGGTATATATAAATGGAATCACTCTCTCATCTTTCAACACTACTAGAACAAGTACAAGAGGCACAAAGTCATGAACACATGATATCTTACAAAACAATTTATTGATATCAAAAGCAGTTATTAAATTTTGAAATAGATTATCTCATGCTACAGAACAATTCTGTAAATGCTACAAATCAAAGTTAAAAGAATCACTCAAACAGATGCTCTAACTCCTGCAGCTCTTTTTGGAGTTGGCAGCTTACAAATTACAACACGCAAAAGCTCTACAATATGCTAATTTAAAAATTGGCTTTTCATGTCTCTGTTCCTGTTCAATCACTAATTAAATATATAGCTTATCTGGTACCCAACACCGCAAATTTAAGCATTGGGTCCATGGGATTATAGAGAAATGAGAACTCCAGAGAAAACCAATCAAATTGGTTCGATCATAACTTGCACCACCAAACAAATCAAACTATGAATCACCTGTAAGAAAGCCGATCTCTGACCACTAAATTACCCCATTTGATCATATCGGTAAAAGCTTGAGGAGGCTTCTAACTCCAGCTAGAGAAGCCTGAGATGTGCAGTATCATTCATTCTCTTTATCTGCCAACCAGTTTTGAAAGAATGTTGTAATACTGTCACCGAGGAATCATCGATACATATCTTATGCAATATCGTTGGACTGCAGCCAAGGAGGCCAGTGAGGAGACACTTAATTGGCACTGCATGAGTGAAAACCCCGATGGAGAAAGAGGAGCTTCTGATATTTCCATCATGAAGGGGATCTTGGTTGCTGGATTCATGTGGGGAGACCTCATCCTCAGTTTCATGATCTCCAATTTTTGTTACAAACTGAAGCCTGCTCTTACCTGACTTCTTCCTTTGAAGACCTTGCCTTTGCCTGTATAGCAAATCTGAATGTGATGGTGGAAGCACTGGACCATCTCTGTCATGAAATGAATTAGGCAGAAAATGTGAGTTTTGATGGGAAAATCCTTTACTCTCATTCTGATGCCGCAATGACATCTCCCTCAGTCTCTCGGGCAGTTTTAGGACTGTGACATTAAGGAACTGGATCATTCGGAATTCAACATGCCTAAGTGATTCTCCAGACGGTGCACAGAAATCAGGCTGGAATCTGTCAATTATATTCACCATTTCGGGTGTAAATATCTCTGATTGGAGACATCCCTCCCACTGACCCTGGCCCATCTCAAGAAGTTCATCCAAGTATTGTATTTGTTCCTCTGTGAAACTCAGTTCCTGCAAAATTGGAAGCATATGGTCAGGTAATTCAAATGAAGTTCATGAGTGAAAAGGAGCATGCTCTCGGGTGGATAAGTATTTCTTTCAATTGAGCTTAGCATTCTCCTTGTCCTCTTAATGCACCATAATAGAAAATATCTATCCTACAAGGCTTCTATCAGAAGTAATAAATCAAAGATAGCACATCTCTATATGGTCAAAAATATAAAGCTTAAAATCTGTATTTTGTCTTACACGAGTGTTTGCACACATTCCATGGAAGGAAAGACAAGATCAAAAAGAGTTCAAGTTTCTTTCATCCCCTTGTTTCTTCATCTGACCTTTTGCATCTGTAATTTCACTTTTTTGTGCTGTTTAAGCCGACTGTTTTCCACTGCAAAATTAACAATTGGTATCAAAGCAGTCATTGGCACTTCTATCTTGATGATGGGAGATCAGCCTCATGTACCATATCTTTTGGGAGATGGAACAATCTGTTGATGGTCTGGTCGTGGAGCTTGAAATTCTGCTTGGGAAGTTTGATTCACTAAAGTTTTGGAGAGTGTTGGCATAACAAACTCCCACGGGGTGGAATAAAGATTTCTAGTGTAATAGAGTAGTGCATGGAGACCTCCTAGTTAGTAGTTTATGATTTAAAACATAGCATACAATTAAAGATTCAGAATACAAAGAACATACGTCAAAGGATTTGAATGAGTGAAGCTTCAATGACCTGTTGTAATGGAAGCGAGGGCTTGTTGGAAATGCCGACAATGAGATGGAATATTGTGATTAAGTTATCAGGTAGTTTCCTGTGGACACCCGGCACCCGCACTCTGTTGTGCAGAGTGTGATAAGTAACATCTATGAGTCTATGACCAGGCTAGTAGCCAATAACATCCTGGGTAGGTACCTTACTGTCTTTACCATGTTCATCAATAATGAATGACTCATCAAGAGTGGAACACCACATGGTGAACCCTAAACACCTTTGCTATTATGGAAACTCCACAGATGAATATAAAACTAAGACATCTTAAAATGAATTGAAAACCTATAACCTTTCCTGCTTCCTGCCACTTTCCGAATTAAATCAAGCAGAACCTACATCACATTTACCAACTTTCAGGTCCAAAATTTCAGTGGTTGTTCCACATAATTTGGGATTTAAAGCATAAGTATGACAAAATGAAATTAAAGCAGCTTCAAAGGGATTATCTATGGTTGTTTACTTGTATATAGCGTGATACAAACCACACGTCCGGTATACATGGAACAAATCAGGTGGCCAGATCCAGGATATCAGGACTTTGGACCAAAAATTCAGTGTAAAAAGTGCACTTCGGCCAGAGAAAACAAAGATCATCAACCAGAGTAAAAATTAGATAATTGAATCATCTGGCATTGATGGTGTTAACAACCACTTGTCAATGTACATCACATAATTATGCGGGTCTAATGAGGGGTGGACCATATTCATCTACCACTCATCCAGTCCCTGATCAAAGTACTACACATTACTTCAGTTTGGCAGGAAAAATGATGAATATTCAATTGCATTCAAGTAGAGTAGGTTTTGTATTAACGTCAACTACAATGTTGCAAGAAAAAGCACCTCCATTTAAGCAAAGGATCCAAACAAAAGCATAGAAGTATAAATTTTTCTAGAAGTCCTCAACCCACAAAGAAGGTATGTAGTTAAAAAATGAGCGAAGTGCAAATCAAATTATACCCGACAAATAGAAATGGCAGTTGTCCTGGCCCGATCCAATGGCGAAGAATACACAGCATTGAACCGCACCCCTTGAGAATTGAGAAATACCGATAATGCCCTCCCCTGTCGTTTCCCGTTTGGTGTCAAAGCTGCCTCTGGCCACCGGCCAGATACCAAATCTGGTCTCAGATTCACGCCGCACTCACCATGATTGATCAAGAAAACCTCCGTGACCGTCCGATCGTCATCAAGTCCGTCTGATGAGTAGCTCCTTGAGAATGCCGGTGGAGGCGGTGGAGGTGGAGGTGGGGCCAGAACATTGTACGGATCCCAGACCTTGATGGATGGTCCAAGACGTGGAGTACCAACGGTAGAGAGCTGAGGGGAGAGTGGAGATGCTGAGGCGTGACAAGGAAGCATCTCTGGTTCTTGCTGTAGAAGCTTCTTCATCAAAGGATTCTCCGATTCTCTTTGCTCTGTTCCTCCATTATCGTCTTCTTCTTCTTCTTCTTCCTCATCTTCCTCTTCGTCTAATTGTGAGGACTGAGCAGATCCCATTCTAACCAAATCACAGCAACAAATAAAACAGATATATTCCTACAAAAATTGACCTAACAATCTACAAACTATAATCCTTGGAATCGAATTCTCTACAACAAATGCTGTAGAACTGACCATCTGATGAGAGGTTCAATGGATTTTCACTGCCGGAAATGACGAGATCTAGGTGATCAAATAGACAAAATTTAAGGGTCTTATGATTTCACTGCAAGTAGTAACGAGAGCTGTGGCTTATGAGTGATACCAGATCTAGCCCTTGTTTCTCTTTCTCTCTCTTCTTTCTCTCTCTAGAACTGAGGTTTTATGGAGTGGAGAATGGAGAAGAGGGGAGGGGAGTGGAGTGGAGGGGAGCTCAAAACCGTATCTGGAAAGACAAGTTGCAATGTTAGATCGTCATGTGAACTGGATTTTCTGCAATATCTGTCGGACGCGTTCAGATCTCTACATAAGGACAATAGATTATAGAGAGATCAGCAGCTTTTCGGTGTCTAAGTTGTAAGGGCAAGTGTTATGGACACCTTAAACAAGCAAAAAAAGTTTTTTTTTAAGGTTAGGGCAAGTACCATGGGCACCCCAAACATCCAAACCCCTCCCTCCGATCCTAGATTTGGAGAGGGAGTAAGGGGTTTGAGGGAGGCACAATCTTTGCCTAATTCTATATATACATAAATGTATGAAATTAGGCAAAGATTGTGCCTCACGGCACAATCTCTGCCTAATTCCATATAGCCGTTACACCGTATGGCACTAAATGTGCCGTGCGTCCATAATTTTCTATGGTACTTGCGCTCCCCCAAACCCTTAAACCCCTACCCCAAACAACCTAAATAAGGATTTTCCATAGCACTTGCCCTAAGGAAGTGCACAAATCTCTAGAAAATGGAGAGAGAAAAAACATTTTGAACTTTGGATTGCCACTAGATCAATGATCGATGGTTGTGAAGATCAGTCAACTTTTTGACTCGTAGGTTTCATTATTGATAGGAACACCTTAGTAGCTGTACCCAAAAAAAAAGGTCATTACCTAAGCGCACCCTACTTACTTAAGGAATTTTGGCCAAAAACTCCTACTTGAAAAACGTTTTAGGATTTAGCCCAACAAACGTTTTCTTTTAGTCTAAGGCCCAAGGATAACTGACTGAAACCCTCTCGGAGAGGGTTTCACTGAAACCCTCTTCCTATAAATTACACACACTGAAACCCTCTGACTGAAACCCTCTTGGGCCTTAGACTAAAAGAAAACGTTTGTTGGGCTAAATCCTAAAACGTTTTCCCCTCTGACTGAAACCCTCTTGGGCCTTAGACTAAAAGAAAACGTTTGTTGGGCTAAATCCTAAAATGTTTTCCAAGTAGGGGTTTTTGGCCAAAATCCCCATTAATTAAAGGTACACCCGACTGGATAAATTCTACATGTCCCAGCCCAGCAGCAGTACGACGCTGATTGAGATCCACCATCTCATCCCTATATCTCCCAAAAGAGTTTTTCTTCTCGGCTTCTTTACTACGTGTTCTGTCTACGTGCATTTTCTTAGATGAGTAGATTTGTATTTTTTTGTTACTTTGGATGTAAGTTTTTTTTTTATTTTGAGTTTATACGAAAGAAATGCATACATCAAAGGAATTCTATTTTTTATATTTGGCCAGGAATAAATCTACATAAATTAATTTTTTGCCGAATTAATAGGGTTTATCAGTTAACACTGCACTTACAATTCTGTTACGTTCACCTATGAGACTAATATGTTGTGGAAATTATTCTCAAAAAAATAGCTATTGCATCATCTAGCACATGATCAAAAGACAATTGTTACAAAAAAATATATATATATAAAATTTTTTTGGATCATCTTCACACAACCCTATCAACAGATGTATGTTAATAGTAAAATAATTAGATGTGAAACATAAAACATAAAGATGTAACCTCCAAGAAATTAGCAGACATTACTTTGTTCATCTTCGTCTTCAACAGAGTGATCTCCAAGAAATTTCTTAAATGAATTCTTACATAGAAACTCAAACTGTATTTAGCAAAAGTAGAATAAAAATAATGAAATTCGGTTCTTACATCTGTTTATATAATAATTAAAGTTTTCTAAACCTAAAAGAAATCAAATTAGTAACTTAACTGGAAAGAAACTCCTAATGAAATAAGGAAACTACTAAAATACGTAAAACTTTCCTAAAATAGTAAAATTGCTAATTTAAAGGCCAAAACGATAGAATTTGACTAAATTCTCGAGAATATAAAAGCAGAAGAGAGTGTTTCTCGTTCTCTGTCTAAATCACTACAGGCCGTTTCTAATGATCCATGCCTGCACCCACCTTCTTCTTTTCCTGCTAGGACCGGTACTGTAATGTATTGCAGCAGACGCACTTCTGCATGTATGTACGTAAGAAGACGAAGGGTGCAAATTCAACAAATTAATTACCTACGGCCTCTTTTTTCCTAGACTCTCTTAAAATTACAGCACCAACACTACATTCACCCATATCAAACCTAATTAACTTAAAACTATTTGCTAAATTATTACTTAATACTCAATTTAGATTGATTGATAGACAGGCCACAAAAAGTAGACAAACCACTAAAAAACAAAAAAGGACTCTAATACACGAACTACAAAACTAATTAGCAGACCTTACTTTGTTCATCTTCGTCTTCAACAGAGCAATCTCCAAGAAATTTCTTAAATGAACTCTTACATAGACACCACCAACACCCCCACCCCCACCCCCAACACCCCCAAAAAGTAAAAACCACCAGAAAACAAAAGGAGTCTAATACATAAACTCTAAAACTAATTAGCAGACCTTACTTTTTTTTTTCATCTTCATCTTCATCTTCAAATGCGTGCAACCTCCAAGAAAAACCGTTTCTCCTCCATGACAGGAACCCTTTTGCCCTATTTTTATAGGGCCGGAACGAACTTTCTTTTATTTTTGGTAGATTCTTTGGAGTCAACAGCAGCCTAATGGCTGCTGTGGTTACAATTTTCTTCTTCAATACTTCATTAGTAGTTGGATTATCTATAGCGGAGTTAATGAGACCCAACATGAAACTAATAAAAGCACTAATTTCAAATATCATATCTGAGGTAGTTACAATGACGCAGCGAAAAACAATAGAAAAATTCTAAATCACGTTTAGAATTGAAAAAATCGAAATAATTCTCAACTAAAGAAAAACTCAAACTGTATTTAGCAAAAGTAGAATAAGAATAATGAAATTCGGTCCTTACATCTGTTTATATAATAATTCAAGTTTCCTAAACCTAAAAGAAATCAAATTAGTAACTTAACTAGAAAGAAACTCCTAATGAAATAAGGAAACTACTAAAATACGTAAAACTTTCCTAAAATAGTAAAATTGCTAATTTAAAGGCCAAAACGATGGAATTTGGCTAAATTCTCGAGAATTTAGAAGCAGAATAGAGTGTTTCTCTTTCTCTCTCTAAATCACTACAGGCCGTTTCTGATGATCCATGCCTGCACCCACCTTCTTTTTTTCCTACTAGCACCGGCACTGTAATGTACTGCAGCAGGCGCACTTCTGCATGTACGTACGTTAGAAGACGAAGGGTGCAAATTCAACAAATTAATTACCTACGTCCTCTTTTTCCCTGGACTCTCTTAAAATTACAGCAGCAACACTACATTCACCCATATCAAACCTAATTAACTTAAAACTATTTGTTAAATTATTACTTAATACTCAATTTAGATTGATTGATAGACAGGCCACAAAAAGTAGACAACCCACTAAAAAACAAAAAAGGACTCTAATACACGAACTTCAAAACTAATTAGCAGACCTTACTTTGTTCATCTTCGTCTTCAACAGAGCAATCTCCAAGAAATTTCTTAAATGAACTCTTATATAGACACGCCCAACACCCCCACCCCCAACACCCCCAAAAAGTAAAAACCACCAGAAAACAAAAAAAGGACTCTAATACAGGAACTCTAAAACTAATTAGCAGACCTTACTTTTTTTTCATCTTCATCTTCATCTTCAAATGCGTGCAACCTCCAAGAAGAACCGTTTCTCCTCCATGACAGGAAACCCTTTGGCCCTATTTTTATAGGGCCGGAACGAACTTTCTTTTGTTTTTGGTAGATTCTTTGGAGTCAACAGCAGCCATTGGGCTGCTGTGGTTACAATTATCTTCTTCAATACTTCATGAGTAGTTGGATTATCTATAGCAGAGTTAATGAGACCCAACATGAAACTAATAAAAGCACTAATTTCAAATATCGTATCTGAGGTAGTTACAATGACGCAGCGAAAAACAATAGAAAAATTCTAAATCACGTTTAGAATTGAAAAAATCGAAATTAACTCTCAATTAAAGAGAAACTCAAACTGTATTTAGCAAAAGTAGAATAAGAATAATGAAATTCGGTCCTTACATCTGTTTATATAATAATTAAAGTTTCCTAAACCTAAAAAAAATCAAATTAGTAACTTAACTAGAAAGAAACTCATAATGAAATAAGGAAACTACTAAAATACGTAAAACTTTCGTAAAATAGTAAAATTGCTAATTTAAAGGCCAAAACGATAGAATTTGGCTAAATTCTCGAGAATTTAGAAGAAGAAGAAAGTGTTTCTCTTTCTCTCTCTAAATCACTACATGCCGTTTCTGATGATCCATGCCTGCACCCACCTTCTTTTTTTCCTACTAGCACCGGCACTGTAATGTACTGCAGCAGGCGCACTTCTGCATGTACGTACGTTAGAAGACGAAGGGTGCAAATTCAACAAATTAATTACCTACGTCCTCTTTTTCCCTGGACTCTCTTAAAATTACAGCAGCAACACTACATTCACCCATATCGAACCTAATTAACTTAAAACTATTTGCTAAATTATTACTTAATACTCAATTTAGATTGATTGATAGACAGGCCACAAAAAGTAGACAAACCACTAAAAAACAAAAAAGGACTCTAATACACGAACTTCAAAACTAATTAGCAGACCTTACTTTGTTCATCTTCGTCTTCAACAGAGCAATCTCCAAGAAATTTCTTAAATGAACTCTTACATAGACACCACCAACACCCCCACCCCCACCCCCAACACCCCCAAAAAGTAAAAACCACCAGAAAACAAAAAAAGGACTCTAATACAGGAACTCTAAAACTAATTAGCAGACCTTACTTTTTTTTCATCTTCATCTTCATCTTCAAATGCGTGCAACTTCCAAGAAGAACCGTTTCTCCTCTATGACAGGAAACCCTTTGGCCCTATTTTTATAGGGCCGGAACGAACTTTCTTTTGTTTTTGGTAGATTCTTTGGAGTCAACAACAGCCATTGGGCTGCTGTGGTTACAATTATCTTCTTCAATACTTCATGAGTAGTTGGATTATCTATAGCAGAGTTAATGAGACCCAACATGAAACTAATAAAAGCACTAATTTCAAATATCGTATCTGAGGTAGTTACAATGACGCAGCGAAAAACAATAGAAAAATTCTAAATCACGTTTAGAATTGAAAAAATCGAAATTAACTCTCAATTAAAGAGAAACTCAAACTGTATTTAGCAAAAGTAGAATAAGAATAATGAAATTCGGTCCTTACATCTGTTTATATAATAATTAAAGTTTCCTAAACCTAAAAAAAATCAAATTAGTAACTTAACTAGAAAGAAACTCATAATGAAATAAGGAAACTACTAAAATACGTAAAACTTTCCTAAAATAGTAAAATTGCTAATTTAAAGGCCAAAACGATAGAATTTGGATAAATTCTCGAGAATTTAGAAGAAGAAGAAAGTGTTTCTCTTTCTCTCTCTAAATCACTACATGCCGTTTCTGATGATCCATGCCTGCACCCACCTTCTTCTTTTCCTGCTAGCACCGGCACTGTACTGTACTGCAGCAGGCGCACTTCTGCATGTACGTACGTAAGAAAACGAAGGGTGCAAATTCAACAAATCAATTATCTACGTCCTCTTTTTCCCTGGACTCTCTTAAAATTACAGCAGCAACACTACATTCACCCATATCGAACCTAATTAACTTAAAACTATTTGCTAAATTATTACTTAATACTCAATTTAGATTGATTGATAGACAGGCCACAAAAAGTAGACAAACCACTGAAAAACAAAAAAGGACTCTAATACACGAACTTCAAAACTAATTAGCAGACTTTACTTTGTTCATCTTCGTCTTCAACAGAGCAATCTCTAAGAAATTTCTTGAATGAACTCTTACATAGACACCATCGACACCCCCACCCCCCAACACCCCCAAAAAGTAAAAACCACCAGAAAACAAAAAAGGACTCTAATATAGGAACTCTAAAACTAATTATGAGACCTTACTTTTTTTTTTCATATTCATCTTCATCTTCAAATACGTGCAACCTCCAAGAAGAACCGTTTCTCCTCCATGACAAGAAACCCTTTTGCCCTATTTTTATAGGGCCGGAACGAACTTTCTTTTATTTTTGGTAGATTCGTTGGAGTCAACAGCAGCCAGTGGTTACAATTTTCTTCTTCAATACTTCATGAGTAGTTGGATTATCTATAGCAGAGTTAATGAGACCCAACATGAAACTAATAAAAGCACTAATTTCAAATATCGTATCTGAGGTAGTTACAATGACGCAGCGAAAAATAATAGAAAAATTATAAATCACGTTTAGAATTGAAAAAATCGAAATTAACTCTCAACTAAAGAGAAACTCAAACTGTATTTAGCAAAAGTAGAATAAGAATAATGAAATTTGTTCCTTACATTTGTTTATATAATAATTAAAGTTTTCTAAACCTAAAAGAAATCATATTAGTAACTTAACTCGAAAGAAACTCCTAACGAAATAAGGAAACTACTAAAATACGTAATACTTTCGTAAAATAGTAAAATTGCTAATTCTAAAAAATAATTAATTATTTATGTTCACACTCTAGGGTTCGAATTTTTTTGATTTGTTTGAAACTCAAATGTAAACGTTTTATATTGTTCACATCTGAACTGTTCGACCCCAAGAGTATCAACATTTTATATTGTTCACATCTTCGACCCATAGTGTGTGAACATTATAAATGTTCACATCCTTTTGTGGCAACATTCTGAATTGTTCACACTGTTAAAGGTGAATATGTGACAATTCGAATTTTTTTTTCTTCGATCAGAAATTCAAAAAACTTGAAACAAAGTCTTGAAGAACTCGTCGTCTTCAATTCTCACGACTTCCGATGACCAGAAAACGATATTCGACGAAAAAGTAATTAAGTTTCAAGGTGTGTAACAAAAGGTCAAACAATTATTTGTTTGATGAACTTGACCAAGCTTGATAGCCCTTATCTATTTGTTATTTTTAAAAAGTCAACTTACAAAACTAATTTTGACCATGTTTGACAGTTGCCCTTTATCTCGTATTTAGATGTTAATTAAAACACCTGTTATTGACCACATGTGCAACATGTGAACCACTTAAAGGCCCAAATTTTTAAATATCCAGAGTGCCCTAGGGTCAGTTCCATCTGGCCTCATCCTACTATATCAATCCAACGGCTACGATATAAATCCCCGATCCAATGGTTAAGAATTAAGAAAGCGATGGTAACCTTTCAAGCTGGTTTATGGCGACTAGAGGGAGAGAGGGGAAGGTTGCAGAGAAAATAATTATCCATAATGATCCATTTCTCTTTGGGGTCAGATATTTCTACCAAAACTATTACTTGTTGTACCTGATTTTATTGATTCTGAGTACACTATGTTTGTAATGGATGATTCAAGCCTATTCTTTTCTGATAACATAGATCATCCTAAAAAAAAGAAGGGTTATTTAGTATTAGGGTCCCAGATAAGTTACGATATTAGGCTCAGGGTCCTGGATATGTCCAGCTTAGAGTTTGGGTCCTGGAATAACGGTTGACTCCATTGACCGTCCACTTCTGTCAAATAATTATCTAAATTAATAAATTAAAAAAATAAACTAATGGGGTTAGTGTTCCGTCCATCACGTGAATTTCATGTATGGGTTAGAAGTCATGTGACTTCACTTAGAGGTGATCCAACGGCTATGATTAATCACCAATCCAACGACAAGGACTTAACTAGCCATTGGGACCCAGTCAACTTCACCATCTCTTTCAATCATCATCTTCTTCCTAGCTAACATCAGACACCTCCGTTTCTCTTCCTCTCCATCTCAAAAGAGTACATATGGCAAGCAAACTTCATCTAAACCAAATTTCTTGAATGGCTTCTGGATCTTGCTCCAACCTGAACTAAAATTTTAAGGTAAACCCTCACCAGTAGAAACCTTTAAGTTCTTGATTTCTGTCATTAATAGGACCCAAATACTAATTTGTAAGTAACAGTAGGACCTAACAACAAATTTTTCCTTTACTGGTTTGTCAATCCAGCACCGCTGCAACCAAATTTATATCACAAAATAGAATGATGTATGGAGAAACATCATAGAAACTCCCATATTAAAGACCATAGTCTTACCAATTATAAACCTACTAAAGTGTATCCTAAATTCCAATAGATGTATTGAGTTCGGGTTTTCTAAAAAAAACTCTAGAAAATGGTATGAACATACCCATATTAAAGCCCGCCGCTAACAAACTGAAACTCCCAAAAAAGGTCTGAGCTTCTATCCTCTTAGGCATAAACAATAACAAAAACCTAAAATCTCAAACTCCAGTCGACAGTTGAAGATTAAACCCCCAAAATTTTGCCAATAATTAAAGATAAAACCCCAAAACACAAATAAAACCCTAAAAATTGTAGAATCCACCCAAAAAAATGAACAAAACCTACCTAAATAGCTTATGTATCTTCAATTTCAGCGTTGTTTCTCACTGAAAATGGCCTTTGATCTTGAATTTTTCAATCCAAATCACCCGAACCATAAGAGAACCAGTAAATTTTTTTTACTTTTAGTACCCTTTAGATAAATCTCAGTCATTTAATGACTAAGCATAATCCAAGACATACACGTGATTTGCACGTGCAAAAAGGTTTAACGGAGAAAATGGAACGTTTGGCTTGTATGATATTTACAATATTTAAAAGGGCATACAAGTCTTTTTACCAATCACATATGACGCTTGTTTAACTTTTTGGACGGTCAACGTAGTCAACCGTCATTTCAGGACCCAAACTCTAAGCTGGACATATCCAGGACCCTGAGCCTAATATCGTAACTTATCTGGGACCCTAATACTAAATAACCC
>MVGT01000438.1:1344201-1367563 GCA_002174775.1 Macleaya cordata | reverse complement strand
CAGCCATTGGGCTGCTGTGGTTACAATTATCTTCTTCAATACTTCATGAGTAGTTGGATTATCTATAGCAGAGTTAATGAGACCCAACATGAAACTAATAAAAGCACTAATTTCAAATATCGTATCTGAGGTAGTTACAATGACGCAGCGAAAAACAATAGAAAAATTCTAAATCACGTTTAGAATTGAAAAAATCGAAATTAACTCTCAATTAAAGAGAAACTCAAACTGTATTTAGCAAAAGTAGAATAAGAATAATGAAATTCGGTCCTTACATCTGTTTATATAATAATTAAAGTTTCCTAAACCTAAAAAAAATCAAATTAGTAACTTAACTAGAAAGAAACTCATAATGAAATAAGGAAACTACTAAAATACGTAAAACTTTCCTAAAATAGTAAAATTGCTAATTTAAAGGCCAAAACGATAGAATTTGGATAAATTCTCGAGAATTTAGAAGAAGAAGAAAGTGTTTCTCTTTCTCTCTCTAAATCACTACATGCCGTTTCTGATGATCCATGCCTGCACCCACCTTCTTCTTTTCCTGCTAGCACCGGCACTGTACTGTACTGCAGCAGGCGCACTTCTGCATGTACGTACGTAAGAAAACGAAGGGTGCAAATTCAACAAATCAATTATCTACGTCCTCTTTTTCCCTGGACTCTCTTAAAATTACAGCAGCAACACTACATTCACCCATATCGAACCTAATTAACTTAAAACTATTTGCTAAATTATTACTTAATACTCAATTTAGATTGATTGATAGACAGGCCACAAAAAGTAGACAAACCACTGAAAAACAAAAAAGGACTCTAATACACGAACTTCAAAACTAATTAGCAGACTTTACTTTGTTCATCTTCGTCTTCAACAGAGCAATCTCTAAGAAATTTCTTGAATGAACTCTTACATAGACACCACCAACACCCCCACCCCCCAACACCCCCAAAAAGTAAAAACCACCAGAAAACAAAAAAGGACTCTAATATAGGAACTCTAAAACTAATTATGAGACCTTACTTTTTTTTTTCATATTCATCTTCATCTTCAAATACGTGCAACCTCCAAGAAGAACCGTTTCTCCTCCATGACAGGAAACCCTTTTGCCCTATTTTTATAGGGCCGGAACGAACTTTCTTTTATTTTTGGTAGATTCGTTGGAGTCAACAGCAGCCAGTGGTTACAATTTTCTTCTTCAATACTTCATGAGTAGTTGGATTATCTATAGCAGAGTTAATGAGACCCAACATGAAACTAATAAAAGCACTAATTTCAAATATCGTATCTGAGGTAGTTACAATGACGCAGCGAAAAATAATAGAAAAATTATAAATCACGTTTAGAATTGAAAAAATCGAAATTAACTCTCAACTAAAGAGAAACTCAAACTGTATTTAGCAAAAGTAGAATAAGAATAATGAAATTTGTTCCTTACATTTGTTTATATAATAATTAAAGTTTTCTAAACCTAAAAGAAATCATATTAGTAACTTAACTCGAAAGAAACTCCTAACGAAATAAGGAAACTACTAAAATACGTAATACTTTCGTAAAATAGTAAAATTGCTAATTCTAAAAAATAATTAATTATTTATGTTCACACTCTAGGGTTCGAATTTTTTTGATTTGTTTGAAACTCAAATGTAAACGTTTTATATTGTTCACATCTGAACTGTTCGACCCCAAGAGTATCAACATTTTATATTGTTCACATCTTCGACCCATAGTGTGTGAACATTATAAATGTTCACATCCTTTTGTGGCAACATTCTGAATTGTTCACACTGTTAAAGGTGAATATGTGACAATTCGAATTTTTTTTTCTTCGATCAGAAATTCAAAAAACTTGAAACAAAGTCTTGAAGAACTCGTCGTCTTCAATTCTCACGACTTCCGATGACCAGAAAACGATATTCGACGAAAAAGTAATTAAGTTTCAAGGTGTGTAACAAAAGGTCAAACAATTATTTGTTTGATGAACTTGACCAAGCTTGATAGCCCTTATCTATTTGTTATTTTTAAAAAGTCAACTTACAAAACTAATTTTGACCATGTTTGACAGTTGCCCTTTATCTCGTATTTAGATGTTAATTAAAACACCTGTTATTGACCACATGTGCAACATGTGAACCACTTAAAGGCCCAAATTTTTAAATATCCAGAGTGCCCTAGGGTCAGTTCCATCTGGCCTCATCCTACTATATCAATCCAACGGCTACGATATAAATCCCCGATCCAATGGTTAAGAATTAAGAAAGCGATGGTAACCTTTCAAGCTGGTTTATGGCGACTAGAGGGAGAGAGGGGAAGGTTGCAGAGAAAATAATTATCCATAATGATCCATTTCTCTTTGGGGTCAGATATTTCTACCAAAACTATTACTTGTTGTACCTGATTTTATTGATTCTGAGTACACTATGTTTGTAATGGATGATTCAAGCCTATTCTTTTCTGATAACATAGATCATCCTAAAAAAAAGAAGGGTTATTTAGTATTAGGGTCCCAGATAAGTTACGATATTAGGCTCAGGGTCCTGGATATGTCCAGCTTAGAGTTTGGGTCCTGGAATAACGGTTGACTCCATTGACCGTCCACTTCTGTCAAATAATTATCTAAATTAATAAATTAAAAAAATAAACTAATGGGGTTAGTGTTCCGTCCATCACGTGAATTTCATGTATGGGTTAGAAGTCATGTGACTTCACTTAGAGGTGATCCAACGGCTATGATTAATCACCAATCCAACGACAAGGACTTAACTAGCCATTGGGACCCAGTCAACTTCACCATCTCTTTCAATCATCATCTTCTTCCTAGCTAACATCAGACACCTCCGTTTCTCTTCCTCTCCATCTCAAAAGAGTACATATGGCAAGCAAACTTCATCTAAACCAAATTTCTTGAATGGCTTCTGGATCTTGCTCCAACCTGAACTAAAATTTTAAGGTAAACCCTCACCAGTAGAAACCTTTAAGTTCTTGATTTCTGTCATTAATAGGACCCAAATACTAATTTGTAAGTAACAGTAGGACCTAACAACAAATTTTTCCTTTACTGGTTTGTCAATCCAGCACCGCTGCAACCAAATTTATATCACAAAATAGAATGATGTATGGAGAAACATCATAGAAACTCCCATATTAAAGACCATAGTCTTACCAATTATAAACCTACTAAAGTGTATCCTAAATTCCAATAGATGTATTGAGTTCGGGTTTTCTAAAAAAAACTCTAGAAAATGGTATGAACATACCCATATTAAAGCCCGCCGCTAACAAACTGAAACTCCCAAAAAAGGTCTGAGCTTCTATCCTCTTAGGCATAAACAATAACAAAAACCTAAAATCTCAAACTCCAGTCGACAGTTGAAGATTAAACCCCCAAAATTTTGCCAATAATTAAAGATAAAACCCCAAAACACAAATAAAACCCTAAAAATTGTAGAATCCACCCAAAAAAATGAACAAAACCTACCTAAATAGCTTATGTATCTTCAATTTCAGCGTTGTTTCTCACTGAAAATGGCCTTTGATCTTGAATTTTTCAATCCAAATCACCCGAACCATAAGAGAACCAGTAAATTTTTTTTACTTTTAGTACCCTTTAGATAAATCTCAGTCATTTAATGACTAAGCATAATCCAAGACATACACGTGATTTGCACGTGCAAAAAGGTTTAACGGAGAAAATGGAACGTTTGGCTTGTATGATATTTACAATATTTAAAAGGGCATACAAGTCTTTTTACCAATCACATATGACGCTTGTTTAACTTTTTGGACGGTCAACGTAGTCAACCGTCATTTCAGGACCCAAACTCTAAGCTGGACATATCCAGGACCCTGAGCCTAATATCGTAACTTATCTGGGACCCTAATACTAAATAACCCAAAAAAGAAAAGAAGAAGAAATGTATGTTTCTAAAACTTTTTGAACTTTTTTAATGTTGTAAATAGGAAAGGTTGAAAATTTGATAATAAAATAGTTGAAAATTAACTTTTGATGGAATTAAATGTCACAATAGTATTAAATGTTATAAGTTGATGTGACACGGTACAGAATCATCTTCAAAAAAAACCAATTGTTAGACCATATCACTCGGAACTCTACATCCGCACAAATGTAAGCAGAGTGTTATATTCTTATGCAAATTTCAGGCTGATTTTCTTCAGAAATATTGAATCTTGATGACTCACGTTCACATTTAGACCAACATTTCAGCTAGCCCAGCTCGGCAGCTCAGCTCAGCACTGCTCAGTTGAGTTGAGAGTCGACTGGAGATATTTGGTTGGTCCCGCCACATCCACCAGCCTTTCCCTCTTCTCTTCCGCAATATAAAAAGTCAACGTCCATTCCCCCAGTTCGGAGTCTTCTGACGATCTTTGTCTCACTCTCATCCAAACCAAACTTCCTTTGTACATCTTCTTGTTTTCGAGAATCTAGGTCTGAGAATTTGTAGATTCTTTTTTTTAGTTACACTAATCTACATATAAGTTAGTCATGGATCGGAGACGAGCTGGAAGTCCGCTTTACAACCGACAAAGGAACGGCGATTCTGGTTCGTCTTCTCCGGCCATGTCTCCAGTGCATCCGCATTCCCGCCCATTTTCCACGACCGGTTTCTCGAGCATCAAAAAAACACAAAATGTCGCTGCAAAAGCAGCGGCGCAGAGACTTGCTCAGGTCATGGCGACTCAGGGCCCTGACGAAGAAGATGATGAAGACGAAGACGATGATGATGATCTTTACCGTGCTCCTTCTCCGTCTTCTTACTCCCCCAAAATCAATAATAATGTAGTCCCTGCTATTTTGACTACTAGGCCGACTAGATCTCGCTCTCCCGCGGTAATTTCATAATTGAGTGTTTCTTTTTCTTCTTATATTGACTTGATGTTCTTTGAATATGTCTCATTGAAGTCGAGAATTTGGATTTACTGGAAAATTTTAGCTTATTGAAGTCACATTAATACATTAGAATGATCTGCTGTTCTTTGAATCTGTTTCATTGATGTGGAGAAATGTAGTGAGATCAGATTTGCCGGTTTTTTTTTTTTTGTTCATCTGGAAAGTTTTAGCCAATTGATCAGCTCAAAATTTCATTATAATGACTTGATGTTCTTTCTATCTGTTTCCTATGGAAGTTCTTTGATTTTCTTTAATTTCAGGATCTAGTCTTTATCATTTAGTAGTAATGAATCTGAATTTCGTTTTTGGATGTATTTTGTGAAGCATTGAAAGATGCATTGATCCTTTTCACACCTTTATTTTCGGATTTGTGAATAAGTACTGCAATTAAATGAGCTGACTAATTGGATTTTTCATGTTTTAATTAGTTAGTTCGGAACTTTGTAGAGCATAATCAATCAGTTCGCTCTACATCAACTGGAAGGCCATCAGTCACTGCTCGTTCAACGCCATTGGTTCCACCTAGCAGAACATCATTGAAGACCCCAGTTTTTATACCACCAATAGAACCTCCTACCAATAGGCAAAGAGACAAAAGGTAAAGAGATCCCTTTGCTCTTGTTTTATAAATTGTATCTTGATAAGAACAAGGCTAAAATGATTTTCTGGAAGATAGATGGAGATCATGCTTTGAGAGTATTGTCAACTCACATCAATTGCAGGTTTTCATCAGATGTGGGGCAGAATTTAAATGGTGTTGGTAATCAACGCCAGGCCTCTGCTCTTCATGATGAGGTACGTTAATCGGTTCTCTTTTCAATTATTCTAAATAATCTCTTGAATTATAAATTAAAAGCCTAAGTTGTCATTTGTTTGCTCCCTGGATGCATTGAATGGAGACATAAAACAGGAATCTTGTGGTTTATTGATGAAACTTGAAATATAAATCTTGATGGTTTGGTGCTAAAATGATATGTTTCTCATTGCAGCTTGATATGCTACAAGAAGAGAATGAGAGTATTCTGGACAAGGTGCAATTTATTCCTAATGAAGTAATTAGCATAGTTTCCCATATCAATGAATGTGTCTGGCTTACCATAAATATGCTATACAGCTTCGACTTGCGGAAGAGAGATGTAAGGCAGCCGAAGCCAGAAGTAAGGAGCTTGAGAAGCAGGTCCTTACTTTATCTTTTTCATATATAGTTTGCTTGATTGGGAGAAATGTAGAAACTAGAAACTAGCTACAAGGACATAATACATTAAACTTTGTGGTACTATATTTTTTGCTTGTTCCGTTTTTCTGACACTACAATACACTGTTACATTAATTTAATCTATGCCTGTATATGCTTCAAGTACACCTTTTTAATTTCAGTTTTATTGTCATTTACACCTAGAGTCGGTTTTTCACCATTTGGTTCTAATGTTTTAGGTTGCTGCTCTTGGAGAAGGTGTATCTCTGGAAGCTAAATTGTTGAGCAGGTACTTCTCTGGCTTCTATATGCTTTGTGTCCTATTGTTTCTGTGTTCCCATTATGACATCTTATGTTATTCATCTGCAGAAAAGAAGCAGCATTACGTCAAAGAGAGGTAAGGAGGGAAAATAAACCAGAACTGGAGAAACATTAAGGGCCCGTTTGGTTCGTGATCCAAAAACTTGTTTTCAAAAACTAATTTACACCTATAATAATATACATCTTGTACTACATCCAAAACTGTTTTAGGATTTACAATAAAATCATGTAGGATTTTGTAAAACAAAAAAATGTTGTTTATGTGTTTTCAATGAAATGATATAAGATTTTATAGTAAAGTGAAAATGCAATTTTAGATATGATACAATATATAGTTTAGTTCAAGTGTAAATTAGTTTTTGAAAACAAGTTTTTGGATCGCGAACCAAACGGGCCCTAAAAATTTGAGGTTATGCCACCATGTGCATGATATTTCATGTTTATTGAAATTTTGGGACTGCAAATAGTACAGGACATTCACTCTTTTGCTATGGCCTACTATTTATTTTCTGTTTTCCAAATTCTTTGATTCAGGCTACTTTGAAAGCTGCAAAACAAACTAAGGACGGACGAGATGAAGAAATTTCGGTTCTTCGGATGGAAGTTGTGGTAAATTCTGCTAATATAGGAACTTGGGTTTTAATTCCTATGCGTTGCTAAAATGTAAACAAATACATTCTGCTGCACAAAGTGGTTTATTACTCTAATTTTGCTTAAATCAGAATGCAAAAGAAGTGGCTGCGACGGCTGTTGAACAGCTCCGAGAAGTAGAATCTGAATCAAAAGCTCTTCGCTCAATGACACAGAGAATGATTTTGACTCAGGAAGAGATGGTTTGTAATCCTATTCTTGTTGAGATTTATTTTGATATGTGATTTGCTTTTTGAGACTCAAATTGTATTGTTGGATCTGCATTCCAGGAGGAAGTTGTTCTTAAAAGGTGTTGGCTTGCTCGTTATTGGGGTTTAGCTGTACGGCACGGTAACAACTTGTTACCACTTATATTAATTCACCATGAAGGGGTTTTGAGCATCTCTCATAAACTTAAATTTGATGAACTCTTAAAATATCATAACAAGCTCTTGAGCCCTGTTCTCATGTTGCAGAGATGAAGTTTGGGTGTATAGAGCACAGGTAACTTGGAGGAAATTGATTGAGATGGGGAGTATGTTGCCTCTAGTTAAAGGCTATAAAAAGGCAAGAGCAAAGCTGAAAATGACATTGATTGAGATTTTAAGAAAAGATAAAAAAGGATATATGTCTTGCCATAAGATAAAGCTCTATATAGAGTTGCATGGTGAAATATGATCAAGTTTTCCAACACCATTATTGGGATAAGGTGTAACAATAATGATGATAAACTCTTTACCTCTTTTTCCCTGGTTTCTTGGGTGACATAGGGTTGATCTCATATTTAAGATTAGATATAGTGATAATTTTGGATACATCAGCTTTTTCTTGATTTACGAGTACCTTAACGTTATTGGGATAAGGTGTAACAATAATGATGATAAAAACTTCACCTCTTTTTCCCTGGTTTCTTGGGTGACATAGGATTGATCTCATATTTAAGATTAGATATAGTGATAATTTTGGATACATGAGCTTTTTCTTGATTTACGAGTACCTTAACGTAAATGTTATTTTTTATTTTGAGAACTCAAGACTACTCAACTGTACTTTAAGGATTGATTGTAGGCCCTATTCTCATTTACAGTTCAGCATAAATCATAGACTATGCCTGCAAGATTCAATGAAGAGTGTTTGCCTTGTTTTGGTGTGTATGTGTGTGTCTTGGAGGGGTGGGGGGCTGGTAAGTTACCGTCTACATACTCAGATAAGTGTTTTGACATTCTTTGGCATTTGTGCTTTTGCAGGTATTTGTGCTGATATTGCAGTAGCAAAGCATGAGCACTGGTCATCATTAGCGCCTCTTCCGTTTGAAGTTGTCGTTTCTGCTGGACAGAAGGCGAGAGATAAATCTTGGAACCGAGGTTGGTTGTCATACATTGATCTATATATTTCATATATTTTCCTTCCTTTTTTGTTGTCTTGGGGGTGGTGGGGAAGCTGGAAATTTGTTATGGTCTGGTTTGTAGTTTTGGCAACTCTTTCATGGAAAGTCGTGGTTCAGAATTTCAAAATGTCGAATCTCTCATTTAGGTTTTCATACTGTATGAAATGAGGTGGTATCAGTTTTTGTTGATGTTCATGCATTTTGGCAGAATTTGTTTTCAGACTTATTTGTCTTGACTGATGCATTTGATCAGATTTTGAAAGTTGGATGTGAAATCATTATTATCACTATAGCTGGAATATCTCATAGTCTGTTTTTCTTTTATGGCATTTATTTGCTTTATATTTTCCTTTGTTACTGTACCAAAGCAGGTGGTGATGATCCAGACAGGATGAGACTTCCACGTGATTTGAGTGATCTAACTGGAGAAGGAAATATTGAGAGTATACTTTCAGTTGAGATGGGACTGAGGGAACTAGCTACTTTAAAGGTTTTTTGATTTCTTACTTTATGCAGTTCTTTCCATGACAAACATTCTTCTGCTTCAAGCATTTGGTTTTTTAGATTTGGACCTAGTGAGCGTGATCCCATTCAGTTTATATTGTTGTTTTTCACAATTTGTTAAATGTGAATTTTTTGGCAAGTAGCCTTACATGCCTTTTCTCTTATTTTTGCTGCATTTAAGGTTGAGGAGGCTGTTCTACTTGCATTGGCCCAACACCGACGCCCAAATTTGGTTCGCCAGTCCATGTCAGGTTCGTCTTTATTATATGTGAAACGTTTGGTTCTGTTTTCTACCAATGTGTGTTTGATAGGAAGAAATTCTGATCCAGTTTGTTTTTTTACTGGAAATTTGACTAAATGAATTTCAGACTAATCATACTTACTATGTTATAGGTCTTTAAGTCATTTCCTGGTCACCCCAAAAATTTTAGTATTTGCCAATTTAACATTCTGAAGGTTTTAATTCTTTCCGTCCATTCATAAACCGCATTAGATTTGTTAAGAACTTGTTAAGCATTATTAATGGAATGCCTCAAGTTCCAACTTAATCTTTTTTTTGGAATATTTTCAACTAGTAGTCTTCAGGCTTTGAAACTTTTGTAGTCTTTATAACTCAAGGTCGGAGCTAACCAATAGTACTGTAATGACTATTGATTGCTAATCTGTTAAATTATATACTTGATCCTTGATTGGTAGTGCCGAAATGTTTTCACATTCAATATTTTGACCATCAGGAAATTGTTCTTGTTCTGGTTCTGACGCCTTCTTTTTTCTTCTCATCGGAGTTATTTCACTTTCAATGCTTGCAGTTGTGGATCTGAGAGTAAGGTTTATTGTTGTGCAAGAAATACTTATTTTTCTTGTGTGTTAAATGTAATCAGATCCAAAGTCACCTGGTGATCCGAAGTACATGGAGGCATATGGTAACAATTATAATTTGATTTCTCATTGAATTATTTCTTTTAATCAGTTTTCTCATTGAATTATGCTTTAGAATCTTTTAAGTAGCTGAGATGGAGGCAACTTTAACATACACCCATTAGTCATAGCCCAAGGCTGTAGCAGTTAAAGTGGCAAATTGGTGTGGTGTGTGTTTCTCTCATGTCAAGAAGACCCAAACAGATGAGTACAAGTTTTCCTGATAAACACCCAAGTCTAATTCTCCATTCTCGTTTATTGCAAAATTCTCTGATGTTTAGAAAAGATTGTGGCAGCAATTCCTTTCTTAAAAATGGATGGTTACAGAGAAATCTGCGGAGGGTTGACATTTTTCTTGAAAACCATGAGGAAGTCGTGGGTTTGATCACATGGCTCACCCACAAAAATGTAAAATAAAGAAGATAATTGCAGTTATCTGATTGGGTTGATAGGTCATATTCTCCCAAGTGGGCATTTGAATGATGGGGCCGACCTACATGCATGTCATTTGAATATGCTATTGGTAAATCATCTGTACTGTCCACTGATCAAAGGTCCATGTCTAGTTGTTTAAATCGTTCAGGTCTGTTAAGGAGTCAACTCCAACAACCCATACAATTTGGGTCTGAGACACTGTAAGATAACAGTAAAGTCAACTCTCTAGTTAATCCTGTGTCAAACCGAGTCAACCAGGTGAGGCCAAATGAAGGCCTGGTTCAATTCAAATCCTGGGTCAAACCTGTACCAGAATCGAGACAAGGCCAGGTCAATATGTTACTTGAGTCGCATAGTTATTTATTTATTTATTTTTATGGGTCCTAAATGATACATGTATGAGTATTAGTTTTTATAACCATGTTATTGAGCTGGTATTCTGGCTAAAATTCGGCTTGCTGTTTTCGCCTTTATGGAATACGCAGGCGTCCAAATGGCTTATAATAATTTGGAGGTTTGGCTTGTGCAACTGTGCATGCATGTTTCTCTCTTTTTCTTTTTTTTTTTGTATCATTCATGAAGGTTGGTGACTAAAAAAATCTGGGGCCCTTGTCTTTTTGCAGAGTTAAGTCAAGATGAATCAGAAGATGTTCTTTTCAAGCAGGTCTGCTGTTAACTTCTTCGTAGGCTTTATTTGAATGCCTTGTGTGCTCGTTAGCATTCTTCTCCGCATATTTTCTTGTTGGTTCACTTAAATCAGGCTACGTACTAGTAATTTAGTATGCATTAAAGTCTCTTATTATTATTTTATACCAAAAAGTTCAAAGAACAATTCCTCGACTTTCACGACCCCGATTTCCTCTAGTTAACATACTTAAAGGCTGAATTGAACCATAATCCTCAACAACAAACTGCTGAACCCCTTTAGAGGGGGTTGAGAAGTTAGGGCCCATTTGGTTCGTGATCTAAGAACTTGTTTTCAAAAACTAATTTACACCTATAATAATATACATCTTGTACTACATCCAAAACTGTTTTAGGATTTACAATAGAATCATGTAGGATTTTGTAAAACAAAAAAATGTTGTTTTATGTGTTTTCAATGAAATCATATAGGATTTTATAGTAAAGTGAAAATGCAATTTTAGATGTGATACAATATATAGTTTAGTTCAAGTGTAAATTAGTTTTTGAAAACAAGTTTTTGGATCGCGAACCAAACGGGCCCAAGTTTTATATCTGCTTCTAGATTTTTAGAATCAAAGATTCAGTTTCGCAAAATACTCATCCAATCTCTGTAAAAACTTGACATAAAGGCCAGTTATAACTGACGGAGTTTGATTTTCTCACCTCTTTAGAAACTTGATCAATTCTGGAGTGAGGTAGTGTCATAAGAAACTTCATAAATTTAGGAGTTAGGGAGTGTCATATCTGGGGATTCTTGAAAAAAGCATGGGGTGCTATTCACATGTTAGCTGATCTGCATGCTTCTCAATGTTGTTTTTTCAGAAGACTAGTTTTTATATGTAGAATAGCTCCTGACTATTATTCATCTTCCTAGTTTTATAATTCTCCATTTCGTACTCTCATTCAGGCATGGCTTACATATTTCTGGAGAAGAGCCGAAGCCCATGGTGTAGAAGAAGATATTGCAGAAGAAAGGCTTCAATTCTGGATCAACCGTAGTAGTTACTCACCAACCTCGCATGATGCTGTGGAGGGTAAGTTATATTAAAATCTATAGTAATGCTTCATTCCCATAAGAGCATCTCTAATGCAATGTGGATGTGGTAAAATAAGACTGCCACATAGGAAAAATACAAATCTTTCCATAAAAAACTCTTCAAATGCTAATGTAAACATACAATTTTAAGTTGAGTTGGCAATGAAATGGAATGCTATTGGTGGAATGGAAAGACACTAGTGTGAAAAACGAGGACATTGTGAAGTTGAATGTCTAATTCTTTCAAATTCTAGACATTCAACTTCACAATGTCCTCGTTTTTCACATCCATTCCACCAATAGTATTCCATTCCATTGCCAACTCAGTTTAAAAGTGTGTCTTCACATTAATATTTGAGGAATTTTTTTTTGAGAAATGTTTATTTTTCCTATGTGGCGGTCTTATTTTACCACATCCACATTGCATTGGAGATGCTCTAAGATGTCTCATAATTATAATGGACCTGAAATATAGGGAGCGAAACCTAGATATTTTTGTAGTAGAGTGAATAGCTTTTCTTTGTGTTTATGTATTTTGGGGATGTCGACAGTTTTGACTACTGGGTGGGACTGTGGGAGTAATAGGGCCTCGGCCGGCATGGTTTGGGCTGGGCTGATTGGCCTATTCAGATAGGGCGTTGACTAGGCCAGACTGTGGACCGTGGGCCATATTTAAGCAGGTCTTCCGATCTTTGTTCTAGTATTCCGTATAACGTTCTAGTTCCTTTTGCCTAAACACCATTCACAATGACCAAACTAAAGCGAAAAAAATGGGATTTTATGATGGCTTTTTCAGAGGATTTTTTTTTTGGTCCAATTATGGTTTTCAAGATTTATCACAAAATAAGATTGTTTTTGCTCTTTTCGAAATCCTTTTTAATGTTTGTTTTGAGATTTGGTCTAAAAATGGTTTTACCATTGAGCTATACACAAAGAACCTTGTTATAAACTACAGTAGGTGATAAAGTATATCATAGTTTGGAGATCGCTTTCACCTCTTATTGTAGATATTATTATAGTATCCTGATTTCCGAGATATGTAGTACAAGGCAAAACCGGGAAAAATGGGTTCCAATTAGTTCTCTATGTTTTTATTTCAGTTGAGAGATGTATAGTGGAGCTCAAGAAGCTGGGGATAGAGCAGCAATTGTGGGAAGCATCGCGCAAGGAGATGGAACATTCTGAGATCTCTCCCTGATGATCACTGTTTCAAGGTGCTGTTATGTGTTTTTTTCATTCTTTTCTTTTATTCTTTTATTACATTTTTTATTTTATTTCTTTTTTGCAATTTGTCAACCACCATAACCAACCTTTGTTGGTTAATTTTAGGAGAGAAATAGGATCCTTGTATAACTTAATGTATTGAGGCGTAGAGATGCAAAAGGTTGCTTGGGTTTGGTTATATTTTAAGTAGTACCCCTTTCTCGCATAGAGCATGTGGTGTGGTAGTGGTGCTTTTAGGATGTTGTTTGTATAAAAAAGAATGTCAAACATTTGACAGACTGGAAATTTTCTACAAACCATTCGCAATTATTTGACTTCGTAATAAGTAACCGTTGGTGCTTTTGGCTTTTTCTCTTCAATTTTCGAATAGAATAGGAATCTTGGGGCTAATGGAGGGTGATCTTTTGTGGTCCCAAATAAAGATTGAGATTTCTTTTTCCTCTGCACCCCGTAGTTTCTCTATTGTTTGTTTATGAGCCTCCTAATTCCCTAAGGAACGTACATTAATGTACCATTACAGTTTTTTTTTTCTCTACTAATGAGACGAGTAAATAGTTAATTGTTAGATGTTAAGGCGTAGAATATGTTTTAAACTAACACCTCCCAACTAGTTTACCATCTTGACTAAGAGGCACTTGCTCTTAAACAAACTCTAAGATGATTTCATGGGCCCTTAATAAAAGTTATATATTAAGAAATTAAAAGATTAATTTTATGATTATAAAATGTTATAACATAATGAATTTTGTTTTGATTTTTCCATGGGCAGGTAAATATGATCTTTGAGATGGGAAAGGTTAAGGGTAGTTTCACATTTGATTCAGATCAAAGTATTGGGGTATTCATATTTCATAGTGTGAAAGTAGGACATTAGGGGAGTGGGACCATCTTCTTACCTAAAATATTCCCCGTGATTGATGATCTAATGAGACATTCATACAAAATTAAGTACAGGCTACTGATACCTAGCTAGCTCAATAGACTGTCATGATTTAAGTATGTTTTTAATATTAATTATTCATTTTTAGTGGGGGAATAGTTGTCCTTATCAGGATGGATGGACCTTTTCAGATAACCGTTTCGAATCCCAGTTTTTCATTAATAATAATAATACTATAAATAATTAATTAATAGTATGTTTGTAGAAGAGATTTTAGAGAGGGATTTTGCGAAGATAAGGGATTTTGAAAAAAAATGTAACATGATTTTTTCACCAAATCCCTAGTCTCCACAAAATCCCTCACCCAAATCCCTTGTCCAAACAGACTTATTTACAACCCAATTATCCACTCTCCAACTCTCTCTCTCTCTCTCTGTACATGCGCTTGCTTGCTAGCACGCGCATTTCTCCTCCGTGGGTCTCGTTCTAACATGAGCCTTGGGTGAATAAGCGATGCTGAACTTGATCATCAGCCTTGGGAGTCTGGTGTCTGGACAAATAAAATGTTTAGTTTGAGCTGTGTGGCCATGTGCGGTGCCTTTAGTAGTTAGTAGCACTATTATTATTATAGTAGAGTTAGTGGACACGCATGAAAAGCATTGTTTTTTTTGGGGGGGTGAAAAGGTTCGCACCAGTAGGGAGTCCATGTCCATCCCATCCTTTCAATCAATAAACTAAACACACCCTCAGATTAATAGGCCTTTGCTCTCTCTCTCTCTCTCTCTCTCTCTCTCTCTCTCTCTTTCTCTCTTATTAAAAGTCTTTTTGAATGTTCCACTTGGTCTCTGGGCCCACAATGAGATGGACAGGTGGGGGCCAACTTTCCCCATCAATCCAGACCGTACATTTCAATTCAAACTATGGTTATCCATTGCTCTCTAGCTAGCCTTGTTTTAGCAAACCTTGGGTCCAAAAAGGTTTATAGAGAAATAGTACTCTTCAACTACATCAATAGGAAATTAGGAAGAGCAAAAAGTAAAGGTAATTCCTCTAGCTTAATATGCACACCCTACGGGGTATTATAAACAAAAATTCAGACTGCCCCACTATTCCATTATCCATCTACAAAGGGTGAAAAGCTGATCATTTTTTCATAATAATGTGGGTGGTGTGGGACCCTCATTTCGTCTGAGTTGTGTATTGTGGGACTAGTAGTACCAGATAATACCACTACTGATAACTGCAATTGCATTTGAAGATCCCTTTTTCTGGTCTGTTTTGAAACAGGGAAAAATGGTGGGTCCAGTGACTCCAGTCCAGTAACTAAAATGCGCCACATCAAAATTGTCACCCACGCGTGGGTAAATGTGACTCCACCACCAGCGTCTCCAGTTGAAATCATTACCAGCTTGACCAAATCAATCATGCCACACCCCCCATGGCCCATACACACACACAGAAAAAGCCAAACCCAGACACCAACACCAGAGAATAAAGACTAGAGATAGAGAGAGAGTGAGAGTGAGGGCAAAAATGAATCATTTGATGGGTCTCTTTTGTGTTTTTTTTTTGTTGTTGTTGATGTCATCAAATGAGAATGCAACAGCTGGCATTTACCAACTGTTGGTCTTTTCTGTTTATTTAATTTGGGTAATACCCAGTAGTAACAATTACAGCAAAAGTGGGATTTCATATCTGAGCTAGCTAGGGTTTTCATGTCTTTCCCAAAATTAAACTTTCATTCCCAAGAAATGCCTTCTTTGTCTTTCTGTAAAATTTGAGTAGAAAAGGAGTCAGTGGGCTAGCTTCAAGTCTCTACATGGATGGATATATTACCCTAATTTAATTGCTTCCTCCTATATTTAGCTACTACTCTCTTACTTGCAAGTTGCACCAAACAAAAATACAACAAAAAAAAAATTTATGTTTTGATAACAAAAGTTTATGGGCTTTCCCCTGCAAAAAAAAAAATCTAAAAGAGAGTAAAAATGCATTAAAAGATGGAAAAGAAAGCTTAAAGAAACAGAGGGAAAGTGAAGCTTTGCTTCTTCCACAAGACTCCAAAAGCTAAACATCATCTTCACTCTCCCCATCCCCTACACACTTCCCAATTCTCATGTCTACTCCCTCCAACCACTTCTCTCTTTCTACTTTCTTTTATTTTATTTTTTCCTCCATAGTGTCTTGTTTTGTAGTTAATCATCAAATGTAATTCCAAATTCACACACATAAACATAAACCACCAAAATCTGAACTGTGGGTCAACTCTAATTCTGACTCTCTTACCGTTTGTGACTATAAGGAGTTTGATTAGGATAGAATATTAAGAGAGAGTGAGATTTAGAAAAAGAGTAATGCTACATAATAATGGTAGAAGTACTCTTTAAATGAGGTGGCAAGATCTGTTTGTATAAAGTTATTTTTTATTTTTTTAAGTTTGAAGCAGATCATCGTACCTCATCCTTAAAGTCATCCTGTAAGTACTTCTAACATTATTCAATGCTATATTTATAAAAAATTTAACAAATAAGTAAGGTAGTGAGATCTTAGATAAGATCTCAATAGTAAAAATATAAGAGTAATGATCTAAGATTTTGCCAGCTCATTTATTTGTAAATTTTTTTTATTAAACTTTTAGTACAAGTAGCATTTTTTTAAAAGGGATTCTTATGTGGCAACACTAGAGTCCTACTTGGTATCTTGCAAATATTGGCAGGATGCAAATTTAAAGAGTGCATTAACTTTCATAGGTTTATAAAGAGGATTGATATATTTTGATGATAATTTGTAGTGATCTTATAAATAGAAAATAAGAAGACTGTGATTTTGAAACAACTTAATATATGTGTATTACTAATATATATATATATTATTGATAAAAAAATAAAGCTGTGATTTCGAAAATTCATAGTTTTTTGGCCTTTTTTTAATAAAATCCACTGCAAATTACCACCAAAATATACTGTTAAATCCTTCTAAAAATAGATAAAAATTGTAATGCCTCTTTCCTATTTGAATCATGCAAATATTAGGTGAATACAAAGCACGGCCTAGGATGCCCTTGAGTTTGGGATTTGTTACCTTATAATTTATGAACGTGAAAAAAATAGTAACTAATTTATTGCCACATCAAATCTCTCCAAAAAAAAAAAAAAAAAAATTCCTCTTTTAACATTGTTCATAGGAAAACAACTTTTACATGTTACTGCCAATAATCTCTCCCCACGTCAGCTGTCACATTTTGGTCACAAACTTACACAATGAAATGAAAAGAGATAATGGGTCCCACTCAGTGAAATTCCCAAGGAGAAATCAAGGCAAAGAAATGGGAAAATGTTGGCGTATAATTTTGTCTTACTTTTTACAATTTTAGCACCCCATAAACATTCCATTATTCCAACATACCTACCCACCCACCAAAACTTGCTCTCCTTTTGTTGTTCTATTTGATTTGAGAGAGGCTAGTAATCTCCGCTAACCTGCGCTGGTTGTGTACGTTGGTATGATCTGAGAATTTACTTTGGTCTATTGGAGAGTTAAAATAACAACACAACTGATTCAATAAGTTCATCATGATGCATGCAGAGTCGTGGGACCAACAATTGTACAGTACGATCCCAAATCTTATGGTGGTAATTATCCCGATCAGATCTATTTTTGAGCGAGATAGGTATCACAAAGGTGGGACCCATAGATCGACGGTCCTACAATCTTCTTTAATCATAGAGTCCAAGACAAAACTTTGAAGCCGTGGCCCGTGGTAGTTGGAGGCTGGTGTGGTGACACAGACTGAACGTGGTCGTCCATTGGTAAAACAAACAAACAAACAAAAAGGTGCACCCTGGTTCGATGGTGAGGATGGTGATTTGGACGAGACGATGAGCCAGCCAACCAGCTATAACTAACCAATTGTACGGACACTTGACATGAAACAGCCAAGTCTAATTTGGAGACTCACTTCAAATGCGCGGTATCTTGCATAAATCATTATTATATAGATCATTATCAAAAAAAAATTATATAATTTAAAAATATTAAACCTATAAAAAAATGTGCAATAAAATTAATATCTCAAAGAAGTTTAGGCTTCAATTAATTTTAATAGGTCTAAAAACTTTAGAAGGATTTTATTTTATTTTATTCAAATGTTTAGTTAGTAATGAGATCATCATAAAAGGTTTTTTTTTTTTCTAAGTTTTTGGATAATCTTCCTTAAGCTACATAGTCGAGAGTAAAAAGAAAAGATGCTGAAGAACTCATATACCCACTATCAATTCCATACTTGATCAATGTAAGGATGTTATCATGGTAAACGGTTGCTTTTTCTACTCTCATGTCACTTAAGAAGGTAGCAATATTAATTTTAGAATGACGTAAACCACGAAGGTATAAAATTAACACTCCACCGTGAGATGACTAAAAAAGTGGGTGGGTGGAAGTTTTTTTGAGGTCGAGGGTATCTGGGTCTCTTAGAGCACCCGACTAGTCCCTAGGGTGTGAGTAGACCTCCCTATCTACACACAACCGGTTAAAATCTTATTGTGGGAGTGGCTATCCGGAGGATCGATCACTCGACCTCCATTTTGTGAGGTAAGCGTCTTGACCACTTAGCCTTCCCAATAGTTGGGTAGAAGTTGAAATAACCATTCCCATTTTGTTGATTAGTTAAATAACTGAAAAAATATGAAACAGATGGGCTTTGTCGGGGGTGGGGAGCCAGAAGGAAGGGCGGAAAGAGTCACGGCGACGATACGAACATGGAATACGGGACGAAAATTTTGTCGTTTACGAGAGAGCCAAAAAGTCTAAAATACAAAAAGGGAGGGAAGAGAGCAAAACAAATGGAATTAAGAAGTGTAAAACACTGTAATAAGCCAGCTTCCTTTTGTAATCCTAATTATAATAAAAATAAAAAGAAAAAGAAAATTAGTCCTCTCTCACTCTCACTCTCACTCTCACTCTCACTCTCACTCATTTTTTTTTTTTTTTCGGTTGTGGGTTGGCTGTTTTTTAATTTTTCAAAGAGAAAGGCAAATAATGAATAAACCCCACAAATTTCCTTTTTGGATTCTGAAACAAATAAAGAAAAAAAGCTCATTCTCTCCGTGGTGTAATATAATGGCATCTTTTACTGGGAAATTTGACAATTTTTTTTTTTTTTTGAAGTTTTTTTTATCTTAATTAATTTTATCTACTTGTAGTCAAGTTCTCTTCCATTTGCAACTTACAAATTGGATTTGATTGTCCCACCAATTTATCCATTTAACAATTTTGATCGAGCTCAGATCAGATGGTCCAAGCTTAAGCTTCAACCTACACCTACACCAACAACGACAGTGATGATTTTCTACTCCATTTCCGCATGACAATTAAGTGTGAAATTTGGTGAAAAAATTGCATGCGATAATCATCCCAAACAACTGATCACACTCCGCACCTGTGCTTAATTAATGGAAACTAATTTTTATACATTCCTCCTAAGACTGATTCTAAGCAAGAATTTTTAAAATAAGAAAATTTTGGTTCAAAATTTATTGTAGAAGAGTGCCCGACGCGGAATCGTTCCCATGATCATCCTGATGAGAATAGTCCTACATGAAATATGAGAGCCTAGTAAACTCAATATATAAGATCCTGGATCACATCACCTGCCAACCAAAAAAAGTTTCTGGTGTTAAGCGCAAAAATACCCTACACAGAAGGGAGAGTGTGATAAGAATAGTCTCACATTAGATATAATAGCCTGCTAAACTCAATATATAATAGCATTAGTCACCAAATCATCTAATAGACCTCTCCAAGCATAATCATAATGGGCCCACAAGGCAATGGTGTTTGGTCAATTTGACTCTCCACACCCTCACATCTATCCATCTTCCTTCTTCAACCCTTTTACATTTAAAAAAGGAAAAGCTAATTTAATACAACAAAAAAGGAAAAAAGAAAAGAAAAAAAAAAGAACAAAGGAAAAACAGAGATCATGTGTAATAAGGGTGTATATAATGCCCCTTCCCCTGCACACAAAGCAACATCATCTCAGATCTCTCTCTCTCTCTCCAGCAATCTCTCCTCCTCCTGAAATAATGCATTCTCTATCATGGAGAACCATTGCAACTGCAACAGCATTGCTTCACCTATGCTTTTATATGGAAGCAGAGTCCTCTCCCTCTTTACCTGACAAGATTACTAAACTACCAGGACAACCCCATGTCAGCTTCCAGCAGTTTTCAGGCTATGTTACTTTAGATGAGAAGAAACAAAGAGCTCTGTTTTACTACTTTGTTGAAGCAGAGATTGATCCAGCTTCAAAGCCTCTTGTCCTCTGGTTAAATGGAGGTCAACAACTTTTTATCTATCACATGCTTCAGTTGTTGCTTTTCTGTTTACTGAGAATAAAAGCCAAAAATAAAAATAAATTTTTTTATCTTCTTTCCTCTTTTAGTTCACTTTCTGGGTTTGAAGTTTGAAGGTGTTTAATTTTCTTTCTCACAGGTCCTGGTTGTTCTTCCTTGGGTGTTGGGGCATTTTCTGAAAATGGGCCTTTTAGACCAAGTGGAGAGGTTTTGATCAGAAATGAATATAGCTGGAACCGAGGTACCCACTAAAGCACGCTCTCTCTCTCTCTCTCATCAATTTTGTGCATAAATGAGTAGAAAGGAGTAAAGCAAAATCTGATCTTTTGAATGTTCTTCTGACCTGCAGAAGCAAACATGTTGTACTTAGAGACGCCAGTAGGGGTTGGGTTCTCTTATTCCAATGATACCAACAATTATGTGACTGTGGATGACAAGATAACAGGCATGTTTTTATCAGTTTCAGCAATTAGTTAACTGACAAAATAGTTTTGGGTTTTACGAAAATGGTGAATCTGAAAGTTCTATTGCATCTGAGTTCTGAAACAATCTTGTCTTGGGTTTTGTTTTCTTAAGCCAGGGACAATCTGGTGTTCTTAAAACGCTGGTTCCTCAAATTTCCACAATACAAACACAGGGAACTGTTCATAACAGGGGAAAGTTATGCAGGTATTTATGTTACTCTGATAACTCCATTCATTTCTCAATCGACCCAAAAGCTAGAAAGGCTGATTGGGGGACCTTTTTTTTTTTGTTTCTTTTGGTTATTTACAGGTCACTACGTTCCTCAACTTGCAAATTTGATGATTCAATTCAATAAGAAGGAGAAATTGTTTAATCTGAAAGGACTTGCTGTGAGTAATACAAGAAAATGAAATCTTTGATCTTGTATTGATAAAAAGTCATAAAAAGAAAAATTATGATCTCTTCATCATGGACATTATCATCCTCACAAGAATCAGCCCGTTCAGGAACTTATAACCATTTAAAATTGCAGTCAAAGTGATACATGGTTAGAAGTTGTGGAATGGGCTGAGTTGAGGGGATGATCTCTATTGTGAATTTAATCCTTGGTTTACTTGCCTGTGAGACCCTAAAAGCCTATATAAAAAATGAAAATGGATTTAGACCCATTTTTCATTGTCATTTCCTGTGATCAAGAAGATCCAAAATGCCCTTATAGTTTCTTCTGTTTAGTGATTCCATGTTAAAATCCAAACCAACTTGCAAAAGCATCTAAGCAATGGTTGCTTGTGTAGTTTAGGCCTTACACAATGTTTGAGTTGAATTGGATCTTCTTCTTCTTCTTCCACTGCAGCTCGGTAACCCAGTTCTAGAATTTGCAACCGACTTCAATTCGAGGGCCGAATACTTCTGGTCTCATGGTTTGATATCAGATTCAACATACAGACTTTTCACTTCAGCTTGTAACTACTCTAGATATGTAAGCGAGTACTACAGAGGTTCTGTTTCCCCTGTTTGTTCAAGGGTGATGAACCAAGTTAGCAGAGAAACCAGTAGATTTGTAGATAAATATGATGTGACCCTCGACGTTTGCATATCATCGGTTCTCTCTCAATCCAAGATTATTAGTCCTCAGGTAAGTTTAATCCATGGTTTTTCTCATGTTCCTCCTTTCCTTCTCTTTCTTAATTTTTTTTTGTACTGTTTTAATTTTATTGAATCCATCTGTTCTGACCCAACAGCAAGTTCCTGAGAGCATAGATGTCTGTGTGGAAGATGAAACAGTGAATTATTTGAACCGTCGAGATGTTCGGAAAGCTCTCCACGCCCGTCTTGTAGGAGTTAAAAGATGGGCTGTTTGCAGCAGGTACCTCTCTTCATTCCATAGATGGGCAAGGAAAAATATGATGGCTTACTAATTAGATAGGTTACCCAAGAGCCTATTTTTTATTTTTTTTATCAAGAATGATATTAAACCTAAATGTAGCACTTCAGAGGGTAATAGAAGAATACAATCTTAGTTCTTTCTTCTGGTTCTTGGGTTTCCTTAGTTTTTGTTATATTTTTGTTGAGTTAAATAATTATTTTCTTCTTACTTTGATTACAGCATCCTGGATTATGAGTTGCTTGACGTCGAGATACCTACGATATCGGTTGTTGGCTCACTTGTTGAGGCCGGAATCCCAGTCTTGGTGTACAGGTAAACTCCTACTCAGATTCAGATTTGATGAGAAGAAAGATTTGAAGTGTTCCTCAATTTTAACTGTCTAAATGATTTTTGGGTACAGTGGGGATCAGGATTCTGTTATCCCTTTGACAGGGAGCCGAAAGCTGGTCGATGGTCTTGCGAAAAAGTTACAATTGGACACAACAGTACCTTACAGAGTTTGGTTTGAGGGGAAACAGGCAAGTCTTCTTGATAACATAAATCTAATGAAATTTGTAGTATTTTTACACCTACTACTTCTTGATTTGAATCAATTCATATTATACCAGAATATGGACTTGGGTTCATCAATAACATGATCAAGATTATATAAAGAATCCCATTAACTGGGAGGCACAAAGATCCTTTTGTTGGCTTTGTTAATTTGGAGTATTAAAATTTGATGGAGAGGGATCATTTTTTTTTTTTTCCTTTTCAGGTTGGTGGATGGACTCAAGTTTATGGTAACATTCTTTCATTTGCTACTGTCAGAGGAGCTTCACATGAAGCTCCATTCTCTCAGCCAGAGAGATCATTTGTGCTGTTCAAGGCATTCTTGGAAGGCAGGCCGCTACCAGAAGTGTTCTGATCCACTGATCAGTTCTATTTTAACTTCTTAGATTAAATTGTAAGTAAGGTTTGGGAGGGTGTTTAATAATTAATGCATTCACTAATTATCTAATGATAATCAGCAACAACAAAAAAAGGAAGGG
>MVGT01000438.1:1321949-1344142 GCA_002174775.1 Macleaya cordata | reverse complement strand
TTGATGTGATGGAGGTTGAGTTTGGGCAATTTTGTAAAGATTTCATGAAAGAAGAATGGTTTTTGGATAGTTTTCAAGATTTCAAATGAACACCTAATGGACCCATCTGCTTTAAATGGCCTCTCAGTTCTGGAGATGGCATTATTTTTTATCTTTATTTTCTCTCTTTTTTTATTTTTTTTATTATTGTGTTGTGGGAGCTCCAGAACTGAAGGCCATCTTGCAAAGATGTTGTGCTGAAATATCCTGTTCCCCAAATTAAAACAGTAAGTGGTCACCGAGTAGTTACTTTCTGAAAATAAAGGCTATGTATTGTAATGTAATGGCCTCTTTTTCTTTTTCTGAAGCTGGAAGGATATTTTGTAAATCAATCCAATCTGATGGGCAATTAAATCCTCACCATATTTCAACTAACAAAACCATCAAAAAACCAAGAGAGAGAGAGAAGCATATCTGTCTCCATCTCTTTGCAAGTGCAAACTGTAAAGTGAGACCCAACCCTTGATGAAAATCAATGAACACTAAAGAGGATGAGGAGACTTGGATTTTTTCTTGCACGACTAGAGAAATTAATTCAATAATGAAAGATCACTACTAACATGTCAAGGAAAAAAATAAGTTTGTTAATGCACATTTCATGCTTTTCTGCACCACAAGTAAACAAGGGTAGTTGTAGGCCATTCCAATGTAATAAAACTGATTCTTCGATTTGTTGGAGAAAACCTAAAATTCAGTAGAGCCCAGGAGAGATATCAAACATTCTATTTAGTGAACATTTAGGAAGTTCCTAACTATACAATATGCAACCCACCCATGTCGATCCTTTCACCTCGTTCATCCATTCTCTTTTATCAAGTCTTCGTGTTCTTCGTTTTATAAGAATGAAGATGAACACTTCAGTAGTTTAGTTTATATAACATTCTCCTGTTCAACTGTGGTAAAAAAATATAAATACGACTTCAATATTCAGCCACCCAAACCAAACTGCTTTGTAGTGTCTCATAATGAAAACGCTATAACTAAAACCTATCTGATTATTAGTAAGAAGTACAGACAACATACTCTTGTGAAAGTCAGATCAGAGTTGGGTTTCGTTTACACAGGTATCGCTGGGGGCAATGAATCCGGAATCCCGGTGCTACCATTGAGCACAGTCACGTTCCCATCGCCGTCAACATCCACAATAACTGAATCCCCCTCCTTGATCTCTCCTCCCAGCATCTTCTCAGCCATGCTGTCCTCCAGAAGCCTCATAATTGCCCTTCTCAACGGCCTTGCTCCATAGCTTGGACTGTAACCCTCATCAACCACTCTGTCTCTAAACCTCTCTGTCACTTGAAGATCTATCTCCTTTAACTTTAGTCTTTCGAACACCTCCTTCAACATTATATCTGCAATCTCCTTCACCTCCAACTTTGTGAGCTGTCGGAACACAATCATCTCATCCAACCTGTTCAGGAACTCTGGTCTGAAATACTGTTTCAGCTCCTCCGTCACCAAACTCTTTATCCGATTGTAGCTACTGTCCTTCTCATCATAGTCGAGATCAAATCCAATGCGGCGACCTCCCTTCTCAATCACACTGCTTCCAACATTTGATGTCATTATCAGAAGTGTGTTCTTGAAGTCCACAGTTCGGCCCTTACTGTCTGTCAATCTTCCATCTTCCAGAATCTGAAGCATCATGTTGAAGACATCTGGGTGAGCTTTCTCAATCTCGTCAAAAAGGACTACAGTGTAAGGTCGGCGGCGAACGGCTTCAGTCAGCTGACCACCCTCAGTGTAGCCGACGTAACCAGGTGGCGACCCAATGAGTTTTGAGACAGTGTGCCTCTCCATGAACTCACTCATGTCCAGCCTGATCATGGCTTCCTCAGACCCGAAGTAGTAGGCAGCCAATGTTTTTGCCAGTTCTGACTTTCCTACACCAGTTGGACCAGAAAATATGAAGCTGGCAATTGGCCGGTTAGGGTTTTTAAGGCCAACACGGGCACGGCGGATGGCACGACTAATAGCTTTGACAGCTTCATCCTGGCCGATGACCCTTTTGTGGAGTGTTTCTTCCATCTTGAGGAGGCGATCAGACTCGTCACTTGAGACCTTTTCCACAGGGATACCAGTCCAGGAAGATACAATGTGCTGTATGTCCACTTCTGTCACAATAGGACCAGCATCGCCTGCTTCACTCTCTGCCTTGGTTCTTTCTTTGCCCTTGTCAACAAGGTTTGTGATCTGGGCCTTGAGATCCATTTCTCTATCTCTCAACTCCCCAGCCTGTCAATAGTTTTGCAGTGTAAGCCTACTGATAGAAATTGTAGGTAAAAGGAAGAGGTAAACAGGATTTTCTTTTAATTTTTAATCAGTAACAAAGTAGAATTTTATTAAGGAGAGAAAAAGACTAGCCAAACTACAACCAGGCAGAACAAAACAGAACAATCAAACGACACAGTACAGCAAATCAAGCTATGATATTTAAAAAGGGGGAAAAAAGAATTCCAACAGCTAAACACTTATGGCTAGCACATGAGGCGGCAAGAGATATCCTAAAGGATGAAGACGCTTTAGGCCACGTACATATTTTCCCTCATTGTTAGCATGTCTTCTTTCGTTACTAAATTGGTAGAGTTCAGCTTCTTTATGGAAAAGAAATGAAAACAATTTGTTCAACAATGGTAAAAATAGGAGAAAGCTCTAAATACCTTTTCAAAGTCCTGGCTGCGAACAGCTTCGTTTTTCTCCTTTGTAATTTGCCTGAGCTCTTTCTCAAGTTCTCTGGCTTCCTCAGGGAGCTGCATAGGACAGAATCACATTACCTACTTAATTAAAGTGGTGGAACTAAAAAGATATAGTTATTAACTTATCCAAAAAAAATAAAAAGAAAAAAGATATAGTTGTTACTGCAACAGAAAATTATACCTGTGCATTACGAAGCCGAACCCGAGAACCAGCCTCATCAACCAAGTCGATTGCTTTGTCTGGGAGGAAACGATCACTGGTATACAGAAACATCCAAGAGAACAATAGATATGAGAACCCTAACATGATAAGAAATTCGGGAAACTTATCAAGTCACAAACCAGCCACAGAAACAGGATCTTTTGCAGTAAATGCATGTTACTACAAATTAAGATTCTAGAAGAAAATAAAGGATCAGAGGAGGCCTTTATCTTTCAATTTCTATTTGTGGGTCACATGCAACACTAGTCATGTTGTCCGATCAGAAGTCTGGAACAGGGTGAATACAAGGCATGAATGCAAGGAACATCACATCACAAACCTGATGTACTGGTATGACAGCTGTGCAGCAGCAACAAGGGCTTCATCGGTGTAACGGAGCTTGTGGTGGATCTCATATCTCTCTCGAAGACCTTTCAGAATCTGTATGGTCTCATCAACAGTAGGTTCAGGCACTTTTACTGGCTGGAATCGTCTTTCCAAAGCCGGGTCTTTCTCAATGTGCTTTCGGTATTCATCTAGAGTCGTGGCACCAATGCACTGCACCATATGACGTATAAAGTTAGAAAGTAAAGACCTAGAATAGAACCCTGGAAGTAAGAAAGTTAAGACTTGCAATAAAGATACTAATTCCAGAATGAAACTCAGCTGTTCTTTAAACTTCATAATTATCCAAAAGCAAGAAATGCATCTTTCTGAAAGCACCAAGTGGAGGCAGATTATTATGCTCTAAAACTGACTACTTGCTTCAGGGACCTATAAATAGGTGCTACCCAGGTTGCCCTACTCATCACATTGTTTTCTAAATCTTAACAAATGACCCATGGGCTAGTCCTGGTATATATGTGGACAAGGTTCCATTCAGAGCGAATGGTGACAGGTTATTGGATAATATAAGTTTCTAGGATACAACTAAAGATGCATTGGCTGAACATGAACGATGCAATATATGGGTCATCACATTCGCAGGTTGAAGCTAAAGTACCTGCAGTTCTCCTCGTGCAAGAGCTGGTTTCAAGATATTCGCAGCATCAATTGCACCCTCTGCTGCTCCTGCTCCAATCAGTGTATGCACCTCATCAATGAATAGGATTATTTCATCACTCTGTTTAATTTCTTCCATGAGCTTCTTTAACCTTTCTTCAAACTCTCCACGATATTTTGTACCAGCAACTAGAAGACCCATATCCAGGGTAATGACCTGAAGTGCATGGACAAAATTATGCATTAGAAACAGACATGTAATGAAGTTGTGAAGTTTGGAAGAAAAGAAACAAGAAAAAAAAAACATCAAAGATCAGAAAGTTAAAGTTTTATTGAAAAGAAGGGATGAAAAGAAGTATCTTCTCTACATGCAGAGAGTTAGAACCAACCACTTGATGATCCCCACAATGAATATTCTCTAGATGACAATCAATGACCATTCATTATACCTGAATTTTCATTGATGGATTTCTTAACCATTCACCATACTTTCCATCCACTCAGTAGAACACAATTACACAACAAATTCCATTCCGTGGACTCACCAATTCCAAGGCTGGACCATTAAGTGGTGGTTTTGAGGTCCTACATGTTACATAGGCGGGGAAGCGCACCCCCATCCGCCTATTATCAACAGAAAAAAGAAACAAATAGGGATAAAAAGCTGGAGAAAAGGCAAAATCCTGGATGCAGTGCTCTAAAATTGAGATGATAAGCCTATGTAAAAAAGAAGCCCAACGTGTGACATATCACAAATATCACCGGACATTAAAATAATATCACCTTTCCTCTTCCTAGCAGTTTTAATAATTGTAAAATTCAGATGCATGTCTACGAGTTACATATGTTATAATTACATCAGCTGTTTTTCACTTGTATTTCATCCATATTATTATATGACTTGTGGATGTGTTGGCATGACAGATTATCAAGTGCTTGACTGGAAACTCAAATGCATGCTGGACAACAGTGCATGTTTAAATTGTTCAAGTTAAACAATGAAACTTCCAACATCTTGCCATCACCTTCTTTCCCTCAATTGTTTCTGGTACATCACCGGTTGCAATTCGCTGGGCAAGTCCTTCTGCAATTGCAGTTTTCCCAACACCAGGTTCTCCAATCAGGCACGGATTGTTCTTGGTTCGCCTACCCAAAATTTGAGTTACACGTTCTATTTGTTGTTGCCTCCCAACAACTGGATCTAGCTTACCCTGTGAAAGCATGAACAAATGGTCATACATAGTTTTTACGTAAGAAATAGCAGCATGATCTAAAAAGAATCACAGAGAAGCAAAACTGAAAGTAAATACCTCCTCAGCCAATTTTGTGAGATTGGTACCATATTCCTCAAGTGTAGGCATCTTATTGCCGCTGCTGCCTCCTCCAACTCCAGCTCCAACAGCTTCTGTGCTCTCACCCACCATACGAATTACCTGGTTGAATAAATGAAATCAGATTGCTATATAATGATGAATTCTCATTTTTATATCAGCAGTATAGGATGACTCAAGTAAATTGACGTGAATAAGTTAAGGATAAGGAAGTATTACAAACTTGCCTGAGTACGGATGTTACTTGGATCAGCACCTAAGTTCTCGAGTACACGGGCTGCTACACCTTCACCCTCACGAAGCAGCCCCAGAAGTAAGTGCTCAGATCCAATATAGTTATGACCTGAAACATTCAACAAGGTAAAAAAAAATCAACAGCGAAAGACAAGTAAATCAATGACTTCCAAAAACTTTGAAAGTTCAAAAATTACCAAGTTGACGTGCTTCCTCAAGTGACAGTTCCAAAACACGCTTTGCACGAGGAGTAAATGGTATCTCCACAGCAACGAATCCACTTCCTCTGCCAATTATCTTCTCCACTTCAACACGAGCATCCTTCAGATTGATTCCCATGGACTTAAGAACTTTCGCAGCAATTCCAGTGCCTTCACCAATAAGACCCAGTAAAATCTGTTCTGTACCAACAAAATTGTGTCCTAGGCGTCTTGCTTCCTCTTGTGCAAGCATAATAACTTTAATGGCTTTCTCCGTGAAGCGCTCAAACATTGCTTTAGCCACAGACCGGCTTCCCCTTCCTCGTGGGGCAGATATTGCAGCTGCCACCTTGGAGTGGAAATCAAGGCCAGACTTTACCATTGTATCCAAAGCATTGGATCCCCGCAGCCCTGAGAAACCCTGCATTCTCAGAGTTGATGCTTGGGCATTGCACAACATTTTGACGGTCCTTTTGTTTTTCCCAGATCCTTGAAGTTGACCATGATTTTCACCAACAACTGCAGCTGGGAGGTTTGTTGATTGAACCAGAGCCCGAGCCATGATTCTTACTAAAGAGAAACAGTCTGCTTTATATTAATGTGATTCAACCTGCCGACAAACACAATCAGCAATGAAATTTACTCCAAGATGAGCCACAAAGTAGCTCAACAAGTTAAGTCAAGATGACACAGATAGCATCATTTTCAAAGCCCAGACACTAAAGCTTCATCCCTACAGCCACTTAATTTTGTTAAAAGAATAAAAAAGTACTTTTTTTTTAGCATAAAAAATCACTTATGAGCTGGCAAACTAAACACAATTACACACAGAACGTTATATAAAAGGAAGTACTTGTATGTTTGTTCCGGTTACTGAAAGCCCTCATGCACAACAAAAACTGACTCCAATTAGCAGTAAATTTTTATTAGTGTTTCCAGCTTATCATGAATCACTTTTTAAAAGCTAAAAGTGACAATTCCACTACAATCTGAAGTTCTGGGAAAAAGTAATAATGTGCCCAGCAGCAATCCTGAGTAAATGCTGTAAACCAAAAATCATGATGTTCAGCCTAGATTTAGATCATGTCTGAGTTCTCCAGTGGCCAGCTCACAAATTCTAAGTTTTAACAGGTGTGCATCCTAAATGACATGCTAATGGCCACCAGAGAGACAAATCATGAAGCAACAGTGTCTTGAAAAGGCAATGGAGCCTAAGCCTAAGCACTTGAGTGGATACAACTCATCCAGAAGGACTTGGTGAATCCTTCAAATAGGCTCTGCACAAGGCAGATGACTGCCTTTTATAATGCACCGTGGCTTCATAAAATCGTAAGTCACAAGATAAAACAAACAGTGCCAAATTGTGTGAGCATAAAACAGCCAAAAATTGATAAAATGAGTTCTTTACATCGATAGGAGAATCTCCTCTGCTCTTAGGTGTAAAAACTTCATCCGTAGACTATGATGCAGTTCCATAAATACACACCAATCAAAGAAGAAACACAATTCGAGTTAATAAGCTGGCACTCATCATCACCAACTCAAGATATCGATACATGAGGTGGATTGCAAAACCTTGCCAGCTAAACTCATAACAACAGGAGCTGATTATCACTGGGAAAACCACTTCTAATTCAGGGGAATAATAAATAACGATTACACCATTTCTAGTCTAGGTTTTATTTATACATCCACAAACAATTCGCTGTCTCTCTAAATCACGAGAAAACAGAATTTTTTACAATTTATTCAAACAAATTCTAAACCAGCAAAAATTAAAAATCCTTATGATTCATACATAGATATAGCTTTCGAATACAACAAACAATTAAACCAATAACAAAGCAGAAACATAAGAGTAATTCAAAAAAAACAAGACTAACCCCTAAATTCATAGATTGAAACAGATCGAGGATAATCATTGAACAGGAAACCAAAACCCTAACCTAAAATCCTAAAAGATCAGATAACGAATTAGAAATATTACCTGAATAACCGACACGCAAGAAGAGAGAGACAGAGAGATTCCTCTTCTCCTGCTATAAAGAGGAGAGAGAGAGATGGAGTAAAGGAGGCCTGGGGGTATGGAGGGAGGAGAGAGAGAGAGAGGATCCTTTTTAATGGAGACCAAAATTGAGGATGGAGAAATGTGGCCGAGATTCATCCATCCATGTTTTTTTTGTCATTTTGCACCCTATACATGATATATGATTAGATAGATATTCTCTTCTCTTCTCTTCTTCTTCTCTCTAGGAGATGACGTACACGGTTTATTCAAAACAATAATATCTTGGTGTTTATGGGTCCCATCTCTTTATCGGGATCTTTCTCCTTTTTTTAAGAATGGACGGTTAAAGATCATCCATTTTATGCTGAGTTTTTTTCAGTTCCATTGGATGTGAACCAGTTAAAGTCCGCGACGTGTCCAAATCATCAACATATTCTTCTTCTACCCTTGACTTTCCAGGGTTGCGTGTATCAAGCGTACAAGTAACGTCTATATAAGAGTTGCAGTTGGTAGAGATGATTCTAACGACTGATTTTTTACAAGAATATTATCATCACTAAAAATTATATTATTTAAAAACTAAATATTTAATAAGGTTAGAAGTTTTAGAACATAATGATTTATACATGAATGATCTATGTGGCGAAAAATCATATTCGAATCATTTCTGCATGGGCCCAAATAAACTTAGTAGTAATATTAGATATTATCGTAATTTTCCTTAGATATGAACATTACACCTTGTTTACATAGGCCTATTTGGAGTCCACATGGCACAATCATTAATTCAAGGGCTGGTTAAGATTCACATAATGTGGAGATCATCTTCACAAAAAATTACCTTTTAGATTTTTTTCACATAGTCTACATGTATCAACATGCATGTGTAAGTAAAGTGTAAGAATAAGATGAGTAGAACATACAGTCAATGTAAGAATATGGCCACTGGGGGATCAAAATTAGAGGTACTTCAATGTCTATTAGAATAATGGAACATTGAAACGTACAAGAAAACAAAAACAAAATCATACAATATAAAGAAAAGTTGTAATGGCGGTCGTGTATCACAATGGTACCGAGGGTGGTAGGTATGTCATGGTGGTGAGGTGCGGTGGGTCTAGTGGCATGATGCGGGGGAGTGGAGATGGTGGTTCTGAAAATGATGGCGGTTGTGCATGATAATGATGTGGCAGGGGATGAAATGTTGGGGAACGTTGATGAAACCAATTACAAGAATTGGGTAGCTTCATCATCTAAAGAACTGTTACTCAATCCTCATCATGGGTAGCATCATCATCTCTGGAACATCTGGAGGATTACTCATACTTTTAACAGAAACTAACAAAGGGTGATCAATGAAAACCTGCATTCATCCATAGACAATCAAGTCTAACAGAATTATTGAGAAGTTCAAAAACCACCTCGAGAATTCTTCCTTGAGCTGCTGCAAGAAACCAATGTGGGAGCTTCAACTTGCATTTTCAGAAAATTGAACTTTAAAGCCAACACAGGCCTTGATAACAACACAAAAATGCTCATGTCATGTGCATCATCGTTATCTCCGATCATAGCATCCACAGAACTAGAATTTTGGGAATCAGTTGATTTTTCATCTCTTCTCTGTGCAGGAGCTGCTTTTGAAACTTGGGCTGGCTCCACTGCTCGAACCCTTTAGGAAGATCAGGTTGTGTAAATGTACAAAGGAAAAGATTGGAGTTAGAAACTGTGTTGAATTTAAACCAAATATTAGTATTATTCATAATCCATGAAGAAATAAGAACATGCACTCTATCTGGCACGAGTACTTGAGAAGTTAAGGATTATATTCTGTTTGGCCACTACATTTACATCACCGAATAATCAGTTCCCATCAAAAGTTGGGCTATTAAGCAAAGAACCACGCCTTGAAAAAATACCTAAAGCTTGGAAGCGACATTTTGACAAGAGGTCCTATCCACTTGTCACCTGATTTTTTATCTTACACTGCCATCATTAAGCTCATGTCCAGAAAATGAAAAAGCGAATTGATGAGTGTAATGTTCAGATTTTTTGGATAAAGAGGACTAAAGAATGAACACGTCATTTCTTCATGTCACAAATATGTCATGTTGGTATGAATGTTTCTGAAGATTTAACTACACAAAACTTTAGTGCTCAACGAATTTACGGAAACTCCTCACTCGTATATTTATCAATCACCGTCTTTGAAGGCTACAAGAGAGAAAGGATAAGAAATGAGTTCATCACTACTCACAAGTTGGAAGGTTGATATTACAGAAATCAGTTGCAGCAGAATCTTTTATTTTTGTAACTTGGATTTTCATACAATGCTTTGGACTACTGAAGCCAGTACCGATACCAATTCTGTCGAGAAAACCATTGCATTTACTTCTTGGCCTCTCTGAGAGTTCCATAATGCTCTACTTTGAATGAAAACCATATCACATATTCAAATAGACATACATAAATACAGAAAAACTTGAGTTTGTCGTTGCTTGAGGAAACTCTTCTTAGTTTTTGTAAAATAAATCAAGACTAAAAGTTTGTTTCCTCACAACTTGTGTGATGTTGACGTATATTATTAGATATATATAACAGGTTACAACTCAACCAGGAGAGTTACAAAGGATATACATCAGAGAATAACTAACCAATAAGAAAGGAGTCTAAAGGAAAGAATAATTATTATAATTTACAATATACTAACTGAAGATCTATTTGATCTTATCTCTTCTATCTTGACCACCACGTGGTTTATTTGTCAGTCTTCAATGGTAACGTGTATGTTGAGAGTTGTGATCGTGTGAAATACGTTGTATGGCGTTGAGTTGTTGGATGTTGCATGTGGCATGCAACCTTATACGTAATACCCCCCCTCAAGTTGGAGCGGGAGGAGAAATTAGACGGAGGCCCAACTTGCTTGTTAAACGTTGAAACTGATCAGCCCCTAGGGGTTTCGTAAATATATCAGCAAGTTGATCAATTGATTTGATGTAACGAGGGGTAATGAGCCGAGATAAAATCTTTTCGCGAACGAANTGACAAGAGGTCCTATCCACTTGTCACCTGATTTTTTATCTTACACTGCCATCATTAAGCTCATGTCCAGAAAATGAAAAAGCGAATTGATGAGTATAATGTTCAGATTTTTTGGATAAAAAGGACTAAAGAATGAACACGTCCTTTCTTCATGTCACAAATATGTCATGTTGGTATGAATGTTTCTGAAGATTTAACTACACAAAACTTTAGTGCTCAAAGAATTCATAGAACTCCTCACTAGTATATTTATCAATCACTGTCTTTGAAGGCTACAAGAGAGAAAGGATAAGAAATGAGTTCATCACTACTCACAAGTTGGAAGCTTGATATTACAGAAATCAGTTGCAACATAATCTTTTATTTCTGTAACTTAGATTGTCATACGATCCTTTGGACTACTGAAGCCAGTACCGATACTAATTCTGTCGAGAAAACCATTGCCTTTACTTCTTGGCATCTCTGAGAGTTCCATAATGCTCTACTTTGAATGAAAACCATATCACATATTCAAATAGACATACATAAATACAGAAAAATTTGAGCTTGTCGTTGATTGAGGAAACTCTTCTTAGTTTTCTTCTACAGTTTTTCATTACGAATGAGGTGAGTAGTGGTTGGTGCAAAATCCTATTTTAATATAGGTTCGTGGCATTACCACTTAAAGACTTAAACAGCTTTGCGTGCTGGCATCTTCAAAAGTATTTCCTCAATCACAAATTCATGAAGTAATGGAAGCTGCAACATTTAGCTGCTAGTCACGGCCCTGATGGAAATTATATTGGATCATGATTTGATGGGTCAAAGGTTCCAAATCTCTATCATCATATAATAAACGTAACATAGCAATTTTGCCATATAATAATATGAAGTATGAACTACATAAAATGAAGACAAAATTTGGTCTCTAAGATCTCCAAGATGAGCCAGTCAACTTTTTCATGCAGAAGCTACGGGGAGGACTTCAATGATCTAAAAGTAATAGTTACTTTAAGGTTAACCACCGAAAAGAAATATCTATGCGGGTTACCTTTGAAAATCAAGCAACTTGACTTGGGAGCCCTATATCCTGTAACAAAGAAAATCAGATTCAACAGATGATTCAGTGTTTCAAAAGTTAAAATAACGGAACTCTTCCAACAAGTATACTTAAGAACTAGACCATAGCTATACCATTTAACTTAGCTGATTAGAAAGCATAGGTCCCAACTTACTAAACCATGTGACTACTAAAATAAAAAAAATAATATTAGAAAAAAAAAACAAATTAGAACAAGATTTAGAAAGAAGAACACAACAAAACCGATTAAAGAGTGCAGTAGCTCCAAACCTTTCGTCCATGAATGCAAGCATCATGGTTGTTCACAAGTACCCTCGCATCCCATCAGTTCCAAAAATAATTCAACATGATGCATTTGCAATATCATTAAAATATTTGGTATCTATATGGTTTGGAGAACTTCTCCAATAGAATTAGCTCAACGATATACATAATGACATGACTTGGACAAGGGTAAGTCATATGGTATGAGCCCACCCACTGTGTATAGCTGGAAAACAGTTCATAACTCGGTGAAATCGAGTTGTGTTTATTCCTACTAAATCAAGAGATCAAATTACTCAGAGAAAGCCGTAATAAATATCCCAGCATGGTGAGTTTTTCTATGAGTCAGTGCCTCAAGTGGGTTGAAACTTTTTCAAATATAAAATAGTACCTTTATATACTACTTGAGTAAATAGCAATCTATATTTTAACTAACACATGACGATACTCCAGCTTTATTATTGTTTGAGTCAGTTCCAGATCCTGGTTTTCTAAATCTTGGTTTCCACTAAAGAAATCGGACACAGGGAAAGAGAGTCAAATGCAAGCCGGGCTTGGTCCAACGCTTCTTAATTTATGATTTGTCCAGGAAGAACATAACTTATAAGAGATTGCTACCATCTGACTTAGTCTCCTAGGCTGAGATCTGTATGGATAATACTATAATAGAGTTCTGAACAAAGAAATGAAAGTTGGTGTTCTCTTTCTCGAAACAAAATTCATTTATTTCACTCTAATATGGATCATGACAATAGGAAGACCACATACACGCAAGAAATTGGGGGGTTCCAAACAATTCCCACAATCACCACGAGCTGTCAATGAACATAATATTTTGTTAGTTACCGATCCAAATTAGGAAGTACTGAATGAATCTTTTGGCTATAAATATTTTAACTGCAATCAGATTTACAGTCAACATGTCCAACCTCATCAAACATTCTAGTTAAGCTATCATCATAGTGAGCGAGAAAGAAGCCACCAAGAGTATATTTGCAAGCTCCGAAACCTCAACTTAAGTGTCAACTATGAAGGAAATTTTTTTATAAAACTATAGAAGAGAAAAATGCTGAGATCCCTGATTTCAATGATCATGACCATGAACAAAACAAAAAAGCAAGAGAAGAAGAGAACATTGATGAGTACCCAAAAGCTTCAACTAATCTGAACTCCTTTGGGATGAAAGCTCGAGCAGTTTTTGCTTTCACAAGATGAAGCTGGTACAGGGCACTGAAAACCAGGATTAGATAATTTAGCAGAAAGTTACCAATTCATCACCGGAAAACACAAAAATTATAGCAAAATATTACGAAATGCCCTAGAAAAAATATGGAAGAAGACATGCCTTCCTTTAAACAACCATGGAGGTTTGGCATAACCTAAAGAAGATTTTGCTTCTGCAATTTCTATGTGCCTGAGATTGGGAATGGACAAATTGCTATCTAGAAAGATAAGAAGCTGGCACTGTAGAACTCCTGGTTGGTAGACGTTGGAGTACCCATGGCCAGAGTATGCCTACTGTCCAAGCTTGAAAGTTCACTTTTTTTTATTAATTTAAAAAAAAGGGAGGTATTTTGAATAACAAGTGAATGGGATGATGAGCTCTACGTAGAAGCCAACTAAGAAAGAGGGTGTGAAGTTCCTTAAAAGATATAGAGATCTTATAAGCTTAAGCTACTATGGCTGTCGAAAATCACAATAAGTAACCATGATGTTATAGTTAAACATGATTTTTCTATTCAAAATTAGCACTAAGTTATACAAAAAAAATGTCTAAAATTTATACACCTCCGGAAACCTCATCTCGCATTAACTGTAAAGGAAATCATAAGCCAAAGCCAGAGAGACCATGAACCCTGTTTGTAGACATTGGCCGGAATAAGATTTCATAATTAAAGAGAGACTTGGAAGGGAATACAAATCTGGGTTTAAGAAAGATGAAACGTACTTCTGTTCTTCATAAAAAAAACTTACCCTATCCGAAAGCAGTTGAAGGTAGAGGATTCTTGATTGTTTTTTTCTTTTTAGTGTCACTCTCTTTGGGGTTAATGGTTTCTTATCCATAAATCATATGGGAGCACCACTGAATTTCATCTTCAAAATTTTATAATTTTTCTTCAACCGACATTTGGTCTATTCTTGTATGGACTCTATGAATTCTTCAAGTAGTAACAAACAAGGGAAAACTCAAAGACAGAAGTTTTTGTAAAAGCCAATAAGCATAAGAATAGCATTGCCTGATACTTCAAAAATTAATCAAAGATTAATGAAAAATAATAATTTTCAAAATAATTTCCTCCCAATTGAACACCAAGTGCTCAAAACAGACACCACTCAAGAAATTGTTATGATAAACAGCAACCTTTTTTCTCTCTTATTGGTGATTGATATTAACTCTTCTTCTTAATAAAATTATCTTAGTCAATTAAAAACTATTTTCAAAGTTTAATTGGACCTACTTATAAATGTATGAAACAAATGTTGGGGTTATGCCCTAAAAACAACAAGTTTGACATCTATGATTACATGATTTATCATTAATTTAATTTATCATATTTAACATGCATGGTGAGATTAATAATTTCGATGAATTATTCATATACAAGTGTTGTATATGAGGAGAGATATGATTCATCAGTTAATGCTTTGTTCATGGTCTAAATAAACAACACGTTATTTGGAAGACTATAATATACTGAAGTCGATCACGTAAGTGATGTGATGTATCTCCATCACAGAAGTAGAGACTTCTAGACTTGTATATTGATGTATTTGGAATACATTGAACTAGATCGTCGAAAAATACTTTATATTTCATATCAGCTCATTTAAAGTATTTTTACACTACTTTGGATAAAAGTCCTTAATTCTGAGAATATATATATACCCTGCATGTGGGTCACAGTTGTTTTGTTTTGCAAACAGTGAGGTCAATCGACGAAAAACGTGATCCAATATTCTGAGCAAAATGGATGACTGTAATCTCATAGTAGGATTATAATATTCAACATGAAATCCACTTCAAAGATATTCACTTAAATCAATGCATGGAATATTATTCTAAACTGGCCAGTGATCTTCTAAAATGTTTAGAAGATTATTAGAATAAATATTAATGTCAATGCATTTGATGGTTAAGGGTAAATAAGTAATTACCCCATAGTGCTGACTTGTAAATGTTACTAAGCTAAGGGGTTTTTACGAATATCAGAAACTGTGGAGGGACTGTTTATAAATTAAGTAGTGGGAGGGTTTTATATTAATTCCACTAAACCTAGAGGGTTCAATTACAAGTCCTTGGTGGACCAACTTGTAATTATTATTTTAGTTCCTAATTTTATAAGAGTTATAAAGGGATTAGGAAACTAAATTAATTAGCTAGTTTTAGTGGGACCCAAATTAGATCTAATTAGGAATTGGAATTAGGGTTAGGATGGCCTCCCTTATATATATAAGGGAGGGGCGATTTTTAGAGGACCACCCCTCTAAAAATCGTGGATCCCCTCCTCTCCCTCTCCATCTATTCTAATTATTTCTAAAATACTAAAAACCCTAGCCTCCATTAATACTGAAACTAGGGTTTGGTTTTGAGGAAGAAGGAAAGACAGATTTGAAGATCCGCTCCGTTGGATTGAAGCAGGAAGAGGAGAAGTTCAACATAGTGTCTCCTTCAATCACGCTTCAAAGGTAACAATCATCCAACCTTCTTAAGATTCCTAACAGCGATTAAGAATTAAAAGGGATTCAAGGAAATAGTTTTAAACTAATTTTAATTCCGCTGCCTGTTTAAATTTTAAAAAACCTAGAATCCCTAACAACAAATAACCTAATAAACACATAAAAGATAAAAAAAGAAGCTAGAAACAGAGGAAAAACATTCCCATGGACTAAACAAACAGCAATAACTCCATCAATCAGGTATAAACAGAAGAACTTAGTGAATATAATCCATTAAAAAAATAGACCACTAAACTGGCACCTAAGAAATCCTAATTTTTATTAGATTGCAGAGAAGAAGATATACTCTCTCTCACTGTAATGTTGCAGAAGAAGATATAAGTAAATAAAAAATTCAGTGTAAGAAGATGGGAATTGAAAAAACTTACATGATTAGAAGCTCTAGAATTGAGATTTCAAAAACCCTAACGAGTATAACCAAATTCCCTGTCTCAGTGTGTGTCTTTTTTTCTCTCTCTAGATGTCTGAGTTGAGAGAGTAAGTGAGAGTGAAGTTTGTGTGGTAGATTGCTCAATTACGAGAGACACGTACAGCTAAGATAAGTTAACGACATCAGATTCAGAGCCCCCTCCTAACGGATAAATTTTTTTTTTTTTCAGAAACTTGATTTGGCGCCAAATGAATAATAGCAACATGGCCGTTAATTTTTCATTCGCTATCTTCCAACGTAAAAGTTGGCGCCAACATTGATTAAAAGAGGGAGGGGAGACTTATACAGTACCTCGCCAGTTACCATGATTGAGTGGCCCAGCAAGCAATAAAAAGTATTATGTCTCTTTTGAATATGATTGGATCAAATGGCATCGTTATCGAGTAATCTCAGCCACTTGATTTAAAAAAAATATCAGATTGTTCAATCAATCAATTGAACCTTAAAATGTTGGTGTTGGTGTTGTTGTTTCACACCAAAGCACTTGTAAGTGAGTAATTCTTTTAAGGAAAATGCTAAATTTATAGCATTTCTTACAAAAAAAAAAAAATCCTATAAAAAACTAATCAGATGATGGTGTTTGGATTCCACACACCGGCATAATTTGCATTCATTCTAAGGTGTTATACATTAACTGTAGATTGTGATTTCAGTAGGCTTTTTGGTAGATGTAGTCAGAACTGGACATTTGAAAATAGGTCTTTTGTCACTCTTGTGTTATCACTTGGTGTGTGAAGTAGCATTACTCTTATTAAATGAGGTGAAATGGTGTTTGTGTTATTGGTGATTTTTTGTACTACAATTGCTCAAAATTTAAAAAGGCCATTTAAGCATTGGATCGCGTTGCATACGGGTATTTAGTTTAGTGGTTGTGCATCTTCTTATAATTTGGGATGTCTTGGGTTTAAATTTTTTTGGCTGTGACTTTCTATTAAATTTAACCCATATAATATGTTGGAGCTCTCTATTCGTCTTTAGTGACGACTTTGGGTCATAATCAAGTCGGCTAACCTTGGTTTGGATCATGAGCATACAAGACAATGAGAAACAAGAAAGATCAGCCTCATTTATTTTGTTGATTGTTGCTTTGAACTTTGACGCGGTTGGAGCCCACTAACATGCCCAGTTCTTGAATGCAACGGAAGAAAGTGTTGGGCTTTTCAAGTGATGGGCTTTTCAAGTTGGATGGCACCGATATTCGTATGATCTTTGGGCCCTATATAGCTCTCATTCACTAGCCCATTCATGAACATATAACTTTTTATTCTTCTTTTTGAACAATAAGAACATGTAGGTAGTGCCAATAACCCCTGGCCTCGTCGGTTGGCATCCTTCCCCATCATTAGAAAGGTTGTGGTTCAAAACTTCAAACCTATGGTTGTGGTAGTTGTATAGGTTTGCTTTGTGGTGGGAGACTTCTCTTCATCGTAGACATTAAAAAAAAAACTTGTAAGCTAGTGTTTTGATAGAATTTTATTGAGGTTGGAACCGAAGTAAAAAAGAAGAAATGGTTTCACACACATGAAAAAATCAACTAATCGGTGGGTAGGTGGTTCTGTTTTTTTGCTGAACCCTAATTTAAATTTTTATATAAGTGTCCATCTTTAAGAAAAAATACTATAATACTCAAGTAATATGTGCTATTTTGATAAAATTTCACAGTACACAATCTTATGTCGTACTTCATTAGGAAGCTAGGTTTTTTTACACAAACTACACAGTCTTATGAGGCGAAGATCCAATGGCAAATTTTCAGTGATTATGTTATCCTAATAACGTAGATTATCTTCACTGAAAATCAACATATTCTTAAACTTCTAATTCTATCAAAAGTTGAATGAAAATCAAAGTAAGTGAATGATCATTCTAAAACTTTTTGTTAGGATGATGTACATAATAAGAAAATAATCCTCACAGAAAAACAACCCTTATATCGTCTACATGTGGATCCTACAATACTTTGTAAAAGCTGTATAAAAAAAGATTGTGTAAAAAATGCTTTCGCATCTATGTTTAAAGTAAATTTTGTGCCAACCTTAATTTTTTTACAAAGGCCACCAAAGCTTAGGACCAATCATGAGCTAGAAGTTGGCCTCTCTCTCTCTCTCTCTCTCTCTCTCAAACTCAAGTCTGAGGGATTCTCATCTTCTCACTCCAGTAGTACTGCTACGGACTACTTGGTGATTGGTTAAATAAATAACAAATTATAAGATAGATCATCTCTCACTCACATTATCACAATACTGTTAAAAATTAAGCATTATTATTATATAACATATATAATATTAACATCAAGACTATTAATTAATTAATTAAGAGAATCAGCAATTAAGCAAATTAATTAATAAAACCCATCCAGTTACAGTAGCTGCTGCATGTTGTCTCAAGTATGTCTCCACGATCTCAAGAAGATGACAATCTTTTTATTCTAATTAATCACCCTGTTTAATTAGGTTTAGGTTTTTGTGCTTCCTTCCAATTCCTAGGCTCTTCTCTCTCTCATGACCACTCCTTCACGCATTCATCTCTTGTTAATTACATATATATTTTCTTAGTTCGGTACGGTTCTGTTAAAGGCCGGCATGCCCAGACCAGATTCATCTTTTACTGGCCGGCCGGCTGGATGGGTCCTCCACAGTCCATACACCACTACCACCACCACCACCACCACCACCACACCGACACTTTGGCTTTACTAGCTGCACAACACCATCCGTTTCCTTGTCCTAATTAATTAAATACTATTTATTGTATACATACACCAGATAATTAGTTAAACAATTCCATAGGGATAGGGGGGTTGGAGTTATGTGGCACTTAATTTGATGATCACATGCATCCATGCCCATCAACTTAAAATGCACATATATATATATATATATTAATCACATTAATGATCATCAATCAGTCGCACTGACCATGTTTGATGTTTGTTGTCATACATTTGGTTCTTTTTTACTTTTTACTTTTTTTTTTTTTCCCCATCAAATGGGAATGGGTTTGTTATTAAGAACAAGAAATTGTTTGACGCGTCGCCAAACCACATAAAATCGTATAATTTCTGATGCATGCCTAGAGGTCAACTTGTGCTTCTAATACGTTTCATGGTTTGTTCAACATCTTGTTCATTTACGTAGAACATTTGAGTTGGATTAAAAATTTCATATAATAATGAAAAAACAGGAACAATTAATGAATTTTTCAATAATAATCTTAAATGTTAAACCTCATAAAATTAGTCAGTTGATTCATGCATTCAACACATGCCTACATATGCTAACTATATATTGTTTGTATTTCGGACGTTTGTTGATTCACAAAACAATTGGTATGATTGACTAATTTTTATAACGAAGATTTTCACGAATATACATTCAAAATTATAATTTTTTCAAAAAAAAAAATTATAATAATTTATAGACAGAAAATTATGACATTTATATATACTGGGTCGGTGCATGGTGCGGATGGTTCATATGTTGTGGTTGAATGTATGAAATCGAATCTTTAGAACTAGACTACATATATACCTCTAAAAAGTTAAAAAGTAACAAAAAGAATAGCAAAGCAAAAGGTGGTCGGACTCGGACGGGAGAAGCAGCTGAGCTAGCTAGGCTTGGCCGTTACTCCTTTTTTATTTTTATTTTTTAATATAAGCAAAGTTTTCCCTCTTTTTATCTCTTATAAAAATATTCCCAAGAAAGCGGGCTTCTAGAAAAAGATGATAAATAAACACCTTCAGTGGATATCTGTTGAGAGCCCTAACCCCTAAATTAGGCCCCGCCCAAGTAGCTCAATATAGAGTCTTGCAGGATCCACCAAAGAAATTGTTGATCATGATTCATGAGTGCACTATTGTTAGACTCATAGACCCTTGTTATAGATATTGTTATTCTGATGTCCATCAATTTGAATTTTGTGGGCTTGTATGAGAGCATCTAGAGTGGTGTCAAAAAATTTCAAATTCTCAATTTTTTCCAATCACAGTGGTGAATTTTGTGGGCCTGTATGAGTACCCATCGTAGCGCTAAAGAGGAGTATCTATTGAATTCTGTGAAATTAGGTTAGTTTTACAAAAACAACGAAAATCCATGGTTTGTTTGCAGTTCTAATTCTATTGAATTGAGTGCTCACCTAACTTAAATGCGTGACAAATAATTAATTTTGAGCGTAATTTTGAGAAATATGTTTCTTTGCAACCCCGAAAGAACATAACACAAAATTGATAAATAATTAACATATTTATGCGGGACACAATTTTTTAAACATCAAACACAGCCTCCCAGTTACAAGACTCCTATCTTATAAAACTTAAACTGACTCCCCTAGTCACTGAGGTCACGTTTACATATTTGTCAACGATCTCGAACCAATGTTAAGGGGTGTGTTTAATTTGTTAAAACATTAAAAAACGTACATGTCAAATTTGAATATCATAAAAATAAGGTTTACGTTACGAGTGAAAACACACAAAAATGAAAGAAAAATACATCCATAAGTCATGGGATTTGAATGACGTTGGCACGATCTTTGGGCCTACTACTGACTCAAAGAAGTTGTTGTCTTACTACATTTCTTTCTTTTATGGGTCCAAGAACAGATTGATTATTGGAGATCACAAGCCGTTGATTTTAGGCTTCTATAACAAATAATGGACCCCAAAATTGAGTTTTGGATCCACCATGATTAAAAATGTAAATGCTCAAATCAAACGGTTATGATTAAGAGTGGTACTATCATTATACGTTTTACTAAAGTCAAAATCGTGTATTGTAATAATATATGTACTACAAAATTAAGAAATTAAGTAGAGGGCGTCGTGCGGCCATCCGATTTAAACACGTGTTCCTCACCCGCAATTCTAAGAGGTGAAATAATGTAATTGCTGGCATGGGGGTGGGGCGGAGGGGTAGCAAGATTATTTCCCATAGATTAATGAATCTATGGTTATTAAGTCTCGAGATCCCCAAGATGGGAAATGGAAGAGCCTGAAACGTGGGGTTTGATCGTGAAGCCCAGTATATATATGTATTACTTGCAAATTCCTTACTATTTGCAATGAATAGTAATAAACTTTGAAATTCCTTACTATTTACCGTATGATTTGAAATTTTGAATCCTAACTATTTCTCAGTAGACGAAACGCATGCAGAGGTCGCATTTCTGCCTGGTGGCGGGTGGGACCTGACCTCTGAATTCTGAGTGATCAGAACCTAACTCTGTCTCTCTCTCTATCTCTATCTCTTTCACTCTCTCTCTCTAAAATGGGCTCCTCCTGCCTGGCTGTTGCCTCTCTGGCCTTAAAACTGTCCCAAATATACACTTAGGCTAACACAGAAATATTAGATGGAACCGTGGAACGACCAGGATTTATTATGCACGATTTTAGGGAAAATTTTACAGTCACCTCTAAATTTTATCCATTAAAATTATCTCTCGATGTATTTCTAGTTAAATTTAAAGAAAAATAATAATTTGAATACACGTCTAATTCTTTGTTAATTTTATTAATGACAGATCAACTAGTAATTTTAGTAGGTGTGAATCCCAAAAGGACTCTGTATTTGATAAAGCAAATTAGATGAGTAATATGGGGCATCAAGTTTGATGACCACCTCGACGATGCGTCATGGATCTCCATATCGCTAGCAAGTAGCTATCAGTTAATTCAATAATTAATTAACGTGTTTCTTTCTTTAGTCATTATGATGGTATTCAAAACAAGCGGTTCTGATGAATTAGAGAGAGTTATTGAAAAAAAGAAAAGAAAAAAGGTGCACCTAGATAGAATAAGGAGTAGTAGGGGGTCGCGTAGACTTTTTATTTCTAGGGTTTCTCCTAATTCTATTCTTCTTTATTGAGAAAAAAAAAAAAGAGAGACATAGATGATTACTGTAAAATTTAAAACTTTAATTAAGTCCATTTTCTATCGGTAACTTTAGATCCAACT
>MVGT01000438.1:1310316-1321128 GCA_002174775.1 Macleaya cordata | reverse complement strand
AAAAAAAAAAAAAAAATCTTGTTTGATCTTTTGATTGATCATTTAGTTATTTCCTCTCCTCTCTGAGAATGAGCTAGCTAGCTGCTACTGCTGCTTAATAACTTGATTCTCTTTCTAAAGATTTTACTCATCTAATAAGAACATCGATCAATTATTAGTGAGGAAGCTAGCTAGGAGTACTGTTGAGCATCTGCCCAAATTAAATTATGTGGAGATAGATACATAGATAGATAGATATTACTTATTTCGATATGTCAACTCATCATGATCGATCATCGTTTGATCCCTCGTAATTCGCATCACTCACTCTCTCTCTCTCTCTCTCTCTCTCTCTCTCTCTCTCTCTCTCTCTCTCTTAAGGACTGGACCACCAAAAAAGGTCGGTCAGGAGTCCAGAGAGGACTAAACAGTAACACTAATACTAACTCCCATAGATGAATAGATAGAGATCGGTCCAGTAGTCCTTCATCAAATCCACATTCCTAATAATAATTAACAGACATCATGTCCGGCACATAACTACTCCCTCCTACAGCTCCTCCTCCTCAATTTTTTTTTTTGCACCACAACCTGTCTGCCTGACTCACTCGCTCGGCTCTCTAGTCGTCTCGGCCCTACCTGAATTTTCGTTTTGTTTTTTTGAATGTTACTCAGGGTTGGTTAACTTGTCATTACGCACTGCGACATAACAAATGTGAAATGTTATATATTCCCCGGGCCCATCTAGAGCCCGCCCGGCCACTGGACACCTACACTCTTGAACATACATACAAACATAGGGTCCCACCCCACAGAAAACTTTCATTTTGAACTTCTAATTATAAATTAATGGATCGCTTCAACAATCATTAGATCTTTATCATATCAAAATTCTAGCTGGCTTTCTAATGTAACTCTGTTAGATCCGCAGCAAGCGGTGGGTTAATTGAAACTGTATTAATTGGGACGTAAACCAACCCAGCTTAATTAAACCACACGTTGAGAGAGAAAGAGAAAGAGAAAGAAAAACTCATTAGCTGCGCTGGATCCCCTCTGTCTTTTTAACACTTAACCAACAACAGTCATTTAATTCCTCACAACCAACGTACCTGAACAAAAACCCACATTCATGGCTACTGTTTGTTTTTTTAAACCTAGCAGTTTGTATGTTGTTTCGAGTGTGATTTTGTAGACCCACCTTTGATACTAGGTCAAGTTCTGTTGTCAAGAAGACCTCACCACGTGATTGGCCGGGACTTGTACGGTTAACTCCACCACCAAGCATGTGTTCTTTGACCCAAGTTAGACGTGGGTCTACAAAAAAAAACACATTTTACTCTGAGAAATAAAACTCTTTTGAGGAGACAACATGAACTCTGGGTCTTTTGCACATTAATAAAGAAAACAAAATGAGTTCTGTGACAAATTTAAACTCACGTACTGACGACGTACCTCAAGCAGGCTAGAAGGTAAGGTCGCCGTGATAACAGGCGGAGCAAGTGGGCTTGGCAAGGCAACTGCTCGCGAGTTCATCCAACAAGGAGCCAAAGTGATCATTGCTGACATAAACACACAACTGGGTTCACAAGCTGCCGAAGAACTAGGCCCACAGGCCCATTTTGTCCAATGTGATGTAGTCATTGAAAGCCAAGTCGCAGAAGCTGTAGACTTCGCGGTTGCCCAGCACGGCAAACTTGATATTATGTATAACAACGCTGGAATTGTAGGCCCATCCATCCCACCAAGCATAGCTGATCTCAACCTTGATGAATTCGATCGGGTAATGCGGGTTAATGTCCGAGGTGCAATGGCAGGAATCAAGCATGCTGTACGTGTCATGGTGCCCATGAATTCGGGCTCCATTCTCTGCACTGCCAGCATTAGTGGGCTCATGGGTGGTCTTGGGCCTCATCCTTACTCTGTTTCTAAGTTCACTCTACCTGGAATTGTGAAGTCAGTTGCTAGTGAGGTATGCCAGCATGGGATCCGAATCAACTGCATTTCGCCATTTGCAATCCCAACATCAGGAGTAGTTGACCAGATGGCAACATTCTATCCTGGACCGGGACGGGACTGGATAGAGAAAATGGTTCATGGACTGGGTGCGCTTAGGGGGGCGAAATGCGAGGAAATAGATATTGCTCAGGCTGCTGTGTTTTTAGCATCTGATGAGGCCAAATACATCTCGGGTCATAACATGGTTGTAGACGGAGGATTCACTAGCTTCAAGCAGCTAAATCTCCCGATGCCTGGTCAAATTGTGTAATTGGGTAAAAAATCAAGTACATTTCTGGTCTCCTGTACAGATGATGCAAGAACTTGTTCGAGGTTACTGACATGGATTGTATTGGTTGGAACCTGTATCAAAATGTTGAAAATGAAATGAAATCAAACACCCTGTTGAAGTACAATGAACAAAAACAGTGAAGACATCTTAAATGAAGTAATACCAGGTAGGGTAGTGTTGGCATTTGATTCATCGGTTCCAAGCAATGATGATTGAATATCCTTGGAATTCACATGACAGTAGTTCTTAATGTGTAATTTTGTACACCCACTATACCGATGAGTATACAACACCCCATCATCCAGCCTTCAAGTGCTATATGGTCAATCTCATCATCATCCCTCGACTGTATAACTCGGGAAGGCAGGATGTCGGGTGGTGCTAGTCACCCACTTGTAAAATGGGTGTACAAAATTGCTCTTAGTTCTTGGAGTTCGATTTTTTTCACCCACTCCCGACGCAGGTGAATAAAATCCCCCAACTTCGATTGGTTGTTATGTTAATGCCATTAGTTCATTTTCATTTTTTTCAAGAAAAAATGAATCAGAACAACCAGTTAAAGTTGTGGGCTTTGTTCATCAGTTCATCGACATTAAGATGTGTTGAAAAAATTGGACTCAGTGGTTTTTGGGATGTAGATACGCCAGAGACCCCTAAAGGACCAACTAAATTTCTGTCAACTCTTCATAGCACATGTTTATGTTCTCAGACGGACATCTCCAATGTTCTTAGTTGCTTAAGTAGTTTACTGTAAATAATACTAAAAACTGTAGAACTAATATCTAAAACAATCAATGTCATATAACATTAACTTACAGTGCTGAGAAAGTTAATCCACGAGATACCAGATTCACCAGTAATCATTGCATGAACATTCCCCACACTTAAAATGATGGAATCTGCTCGAATCTCGGACAACAATTTCACGTCCGGTAATCTTGGATACTTGTTTTGAGAAATCATGGCAGTCCGTGCAAGCACGCAGGTTTTTGAAAACCAATATAGGGGCATTACTAGGAGTAGAGATCAGCCCAAATGCAATTGCAAGCCTCTCACTGTGGTCAAGAAGCTGTTCTTTCCTCTGTTCAGGCAAACTGTACAACCCATCATAATTGACAGCAAGAGTATTTCTGTCGTTCATACACAAAATATTCAACTCCTCCAACTTGGAGTAGATCTCTTCTGTTTGGGGATGGTGTTTATCACCTACAATAAATCGATGAACATTACCCTTTATCGTAAGCCAACTGCAACTAACATCCTTCCTCAGTTCTCTTTCTGCCATTGCCTTTCTAATTTGGGCTGCCTCTTCCCATTTCCCAAATGAAGCATATAAATTAAACATGAGAACATACCCTGCTGTATCTTCTGGGTCCAACTGAAGGAGATTTTGTGATGCAATTTTCCCAATTTCTAAATTTCTATAAGTCCAACATCCACCCAATAAACTCTTCCAGCTCACAACATCAGGTTCAAATGGCATACCATTTATCAATTCTAATGCATCCTCTAAATTCCCCGCACGGGAGTAAATATCAACCATACAATTATAATGATCAATAGTTGGGTCAATACCAAACTCATTTCTCATGGAGTCCAGATATTGCCTGGCCTCTAAAACCAAACCTGAATGGCTACAAGCAGTGAAAACACCAATAAATGTAATAGCATTCGGACTTACGCCACAACTTCTCATCCTCCGAAAAAGCCTTAGAGCTTCTGAAGCGTGACCGTGATATGAACATCCAGCTATTATAGCAGTCCAGGCCACAGTATCTGGTTCCTCTACTGAATCAAAAATCCGTCGCGCATAATCTAATCTGCCAGATCTTGAATACATAGTGATCAATGCACTCTCCCCATATAGTTCAGAAATCAAACACCTCTTAATTGCATCACCGTGAACTTGGGTACCCAAACTCAAATCTGCAAGTGCTGAACACACTTTAAAGATACTAGTATATATGATGGAATTCGAAACAATGGCTTCACTCCTCAAATTCTTAAAACTTTCAATGCACTCCTCAAATTTCCCATATAGGGAATACCCAGAGATGATAGAGCTCCAAGATACATCGTTTGGATGAGAAATTCTCTTGAAAGCAAAACAAGCATCATCAAGATTTCCACATTTGACATAGAAATCCACTAACGGGGTTCCAACTGAAACATTCCAATCCATCCCATGTTTAATAATGCAACCATGAATTTGCCTCCCCGTATCAAAAACCTTTAACAAAGAACATGCTTTTAGAACAACTGAAAATACATACTCATCCAATTGAGTTCTTTCCTCCATCATCCTAAAAAACAAAGCCAAAGCTTCATTGTGTTTCTCAGCTTGTGTATACCCCACCATTAATCCAGTCCAAGTTACAGCATTTTTCTCACTCATCCTATCAAAAACAAGTTTTGAACTCTCTAAACACGCACATTTGGCATACATATTGGTAAGAGCTGTTTCAATAAAAACATCAGGAATCAACCCATTCCTAATCACAAGAGAATGTATCTGTTTCCCAAGTGCTAGACATGATGGAACCGAGAAATCCTGAATCAGACTAACATACACAGACGAATTCAGGTTAGTTCCTACTTTTTCCATTGCTGAAAACAATCTAAATGCTTCCGAAAACAGCCCATTTTTAAAATAAGCAGAAATCATGATATTCCAAGAAAAAGAATTCTTTTTGGGCATTTCATCGAACAGTTTCTGGGCATCAACAAAACACCCACAGTCACAATACATCCGGAGAATAGAATTCCAAAGAAACCCAGATGGGTTTTTTACCATTCTTTTCATTCGTTGATGAAAGATTCTTCCCTTCGATAAAGACCTCATCTTTGCACATGTTTCGAATAGACACTCATACGACTGAGTGTTAACAGAAACACCTGCCATGTCCATTTGTTTGATAAACTCGAGAGCTTCGTTTAACTTCCCTTGTTTAGTTAGAGAAACTAAGTGCAAATTTTCGACCAGGCCACTTCGCTTTTGATGAGATTTGGTCGAAGAAGAGCAGCGATTCAGAGAAACCCATGACGGAATTCGACTGAAATTCACGGTTTTTAAATTTGATACTTTGTCTGTGATTGGTAATTGTAATGAGGGATTTGAAGGTGGGCAAGGTAGAGACGCCATTGATTGATTATAGTTTCAGTTCGAAGAGAGACGACGCTCACTTTTTCTCTCTCAATCTTTTTCTTCTTCGAAATTTCGAGGGCTTCTATGATGGCTGATGGTAGTAAGTAAATTTGGTAGTTTAACTATAACAACCTTACCAGAAGGGAACACGTGCCGCGTCCGAATTTATAGGTGCGGTCTGTGCAAGTGTGGGACCGAACGGAAAATGCGGCCAGTACAGTTCTGGCTCGGTTATCAAGGGACAAAACGGTTCCGAATTCCAGTTTTGGTAGGGAACTGGGCTAGAACCACCCCTTAAATTACCTAGAGATTGTCCTTTTTGGATGACTAGAATGAAATTGGGAATGTTGATCATTTATGTCATAATGATGTTAGTATTATACAGATCTTCATTATCCAAAAGCACATTATTCTAAAATTTTTAATTTCATCAAAATTTATATGATTTATGAATCGTTCGTTTTTATAATTAATTTTAATCTAAAATTTGATGAGGTTATAAATTTTATATAAAGATAATTCATCATCCTTACATCTTCTAATGGGCATCTTGATTCTCTTATAGTGTGTTTGGATGTAGAATTCATGTTTCCCTTAGGAAACATGAGTCCTTGGAAACATAAATCCCTAGAAATATGAATCTTTTGGTTTGTTTGACAACCATAAAAGAATCCATAGATTCATGAATCCTTGGAAACTTGAATCCTTTGGTTTGTTTGGCTCGCATTTAAAATCCAAGGAAAATCTTTATTTTTTTGTTTTAATTTTGTGGGGTGTAATCTGCATTGAGTTGGGTGAATACATAGTGAATTCTTAGTTTATAATTCCACCAAATTCTAAGGGTGGAAGTGGGACTCCAAAACAGGGATTTGCTAGAAAACATGTTTCCCTGGAAAACAAGTTTCCTGAGATTCTTGGCAGCCAAACAGACCAGGGAAACATGAATCCTTGGTCTCCACTGAATCCCTACCTTGGAATCCCCATCCAAACAAACCATTAAAAAATATGAATAATTAAACCAATTATGGAAATTCTTTATCCAGAAATTCCGTCCCTTAGTCTAATAAAGAATCACACACGAGGTGAGAAGGATCTGATCTTGGACCACCATACATACAAATACAAGTTGGAATCACTAGATTTTTCATTAAATACGAGTCAGGCTCAGTACCAAAAAAAAAAAAAAAAAAAAAAGGAATTTGCTCTATCAAATCCAATCTCACCAGGGCTGAAAGGAAATATTTAAAGGTCCTACTCATTTTTCATAACATTGGTTAAAACCTACACGGAGAAAAAATAATTAGTCTTCAGTATTTGATATTTTTAAAATATACAAAAGATTTCATGATCATTTTAAAAATAGTTGTTAATCTTTTAAACTTTTTAAAATATTGATTTAGTCCACTTTTAATAACCGTGAACCATTTTCTATAAATTAAATTTCTTTTATGTTTTTTTATTTGAATTGGACTTAAATTAAAGATGAATCCCATTTGCCGGACTCGATACTAGAACCTATAATTTGGACAACTATGTTTTCAACCACTCCAACAAGTGGTCTTCCACAATTATCCACATTTTGGACTTAAATTAAATTTCTTTTATTAAGCTTTTGTAACCGTTTCAACACTTTTAAAACTGTTTAAACAATCGTTGTAATAACTATAAAATTCTTTATTTTTAGAAATTCTAATCATCCCTATATTATTGATAATTACTAACAAGTTATTGCAAATTTTTATCTCGATTTACACGTGTATGCATATTACCCACGTGATCTGAATCTCAGTCTCTAATTTTAATATTTTCTAAATTTCGACGTCCATCTAATTTTAATATACTTTTACAAAATTAATAAAAATTAAAAATTGTCAGTTAAGAAAATATGGGAGAAAAATTTGAAATTGTAGTAAATGGAGAATATTTAGTTTAGTAACAAAATAAGGGTATTATTGTCAACTATAATACAAACGTTTGACTAACTCCCATTTAGGACGAAACATATATTTTAAAATTATTAAATACTAAACACTAATTAATTACTATATAATGGTCTAAACTCCAATTTTCTTTCTTTTTTTTAAAAGTAACATTAAAAGGTACAATCGAGAAGGAATGTCCACCCAAGAAAAACAAAAAAAAACATAAAATTGGTTAAAAACCCCATGGGGAAAAAATAATTAGTGTTTAATATTTGATATTTTTAAAATACACAAAAGATCTCGTGATCATTTTAAAAAATAGTTGTTAGTCTTTTAAACTTTTTAAAATATTGATTTAGTCCACCAACAACTATTTTCTATAAGTTAAATTTCTTTTATTACCCTTTTGTAACTGTTTCAATACTGCTGAAACAGTTTAAAAATTTAATATAATAATTATAAATTCTTTATTTTTAAGAATTCTAATCATCCTTTTCTTCTTCATAATTGTGGACAAGTTATTACAAACTTTTTATACTGCTTTATACGCGTATGATTATTACCCACGTGATATGAATCTCAGTCCCTAATTTTAATATTTTTCGAATTTCGATGTCATCCAAAGCGTCCATCTAGTTTTAATATATAATTTTACAAAATTAAGAAAAATTAAAAATTGTAGTCAAAGAATATTTTGTTCGGTTAAAAGAATATGGGAGAAAAAATAGGAATTGTAGTGGAGAATATTTGGTTTGGTTACAAAATAAGGGTATTATTGTCACTTATAATACAAACGTTTGACTAACTACCATTTAAGATGAAACACATATTTTAAAATTATCAAATACTAAACACTAATTAATTACTATATAATGGTCTAAATCCTAGTTTTCTGGAAAAAAAAACATCCAAATGGCTCAAGCTAGGTTGTGAAAAAACCTCCACCATACCACAGGGATCATTAGGCGCATGGGTTGAGGTCCTCGAGACAAATGTTGGCCAGACCACGGCAGGTACAACACATTCATGATCTTGGCCGGGTCAAGCATATGAAAATTTTGACATGATTCGGTCTTGATGATTGATCTCTACGTCCATAACATAAAAAATAACTTAGAGCGTCCACAGTGTTGTAGGGTAAAAAACTATTTTACCCTACCGTTTTTTAGCCTACACGACCCACATCCACAGTGGGGAGTGTTTTAAAAAAATTTAAAAAATTAATAAAAAACCTAAACTGAGGACAAAATTGACATTTAAAAAATATATATATATTTTAAAAAGCCAGGCGTTGTCCCTGGACCACGCCTGGAATCAAACGTAGTGTTAGCACTACGCCTGGTTTTTATAATTTTTTTTAATTTTTATAATTTTTTTTAAAATTTTTTATAATTTTTATAATTTTTTTATAATTTTTATAATTTTTTTATAATTTTTTTAAAATTTTTAAAATTTTTTAACCCATCAATTAAAAAAAAATTTAAAAAATTTAAAAAAAAAAAAAATTTGGGCGTGGAGCTATCTCCACGCCCAAATTGGGGCGTGGAGATTGCTCCACGCCCCATGCAATTTTAAAAATTTAAAAAAAATTGGGGCGTGGCTTTACCTCCACGCCCCGTTTCAAACGCCATCATACCTCTACGCCCCATTTCGGACGTGGTGCCAGATCCACGCCCCGTAAAATAATTTGCAGATGAGTCTGGAGAAGGCCAATTTTAGCCTATCTCCGAGCCTCGTAGGCTAAAATTCTTATTTTAGCCTACCCACTGTGCAAGTGGGATAAGGTAAAATCCAAATTTACCTTACCACTGTGGATGCTCTTAGGGAATAAGTTTTCATTAAAATTTAATTTCAATGGTGATTGATACTTATATAATATTTCTAGGTGTCTCGATCACAAGTTTATTATCTCGATTTCGATCTTCTATTATTATATACTGATTTAAGTGGCTCAATATTAATTTGTTTAACTCAAATATGTAATATCAGTTTTACTTTATGGTTTGTTTGATGAACACAATAATCACAATTCACACATACCAACTCAGTTATTTGATTATCGATCATGTGGAAGACCATTTGTTAGAGTGGTTGGAAATATGATTGTCTAAATTGTAAGTTCTGGTATCGAATCCCACAAAGAGGATTCATCTTTAATTTAAGTCCAATTCAAAAAAAAAAAATTGATTCTCGATCGTGCTGATTTCCAAGCTGCTGAAGCGGATTGATAAAGAGACTCAAATATCAATTAAGCTACAAATTAAAACCAATAGTCTCTCCTCGTGACTTTACTACTGTACGTTCAATTACACCAAATCTTGGTTGGGCCCCACGTATGGAGATCAGTCATGATCAATAAGATCAGATGATCTCAACCGTAAAGAGATCATCCATGACCACTTTAAATCTAGTGGACCGTCCTAAAAAAAAAAAAAAGAAAAAAAAGTAAGCTACGACGTAAGAACTGATGCAGTTTCAGTTAATTATCAGAGCAGGATGATATCACATATATGTCAGATTGTATAGGTTTGATGACTTCATTCGCTATACGAATGCCACGTGTTAAGTTTTGTAACCCCAAGATCCACATCATCCAAGATATATAGAAACAGTACGTACGCCAAAACTGAAAGATGATGATGAGGAGCTGAAATGAAGGAAGAAAGGGACCACACACATGCATGCATGCATGCATGCATGGCAGATCGAATCCAGATGGTCAGATCAGATGATTCAGATCGATGATCAAGAAAGAAGAAGAAAACTTAAAAGGGCGTGAGTCACGCAACCGAGGTGGATGTCAGTTTGGGGGGTTTGCAAAAATGAAACTGCTAAATTAAAAAAAAAAAAAAAATGTAATGTCATTTTGGCGGGACTAATGATTTGTTGGGACTTTAATGAACGGATCTCATTTGAGAAGGAGTTGGTTAGTTAACAAAATCTAACTCAAAATTGCTGGAGTTATCAATAACCCTTGCCCCATGCCCATGTAATTGCCCAACATTTCAATTGAGTTTGAGTTTGTCGAATTGATCCAATCTAAATTGATATCATCATTTTCTGGTGATATCATTCAATTAAGAAAAGAAAAAGGGATCTAAATTTGTTGGCAACGTAACTAAACTCTTTTTGAATTAAAAAGTGGGGATGAGAGAGAGAGAGACTGAGAAAGAGATGGGTGGAGGTCGTCCATGGATGAGAAAGTATTAAACCTCCTTGACCGGGGAAAGATAAGGAAGCAGGAAGGTCATCTCTTTAATTTTAGAGAGAGAAAAGGCATGCAATGACTCACGAGAAGCTTGGATGTATGGTATTTCTGATTCTCGACGTCAGATTTATTCCCCCACACTCTGCGTCTTTGCATAACTAGTAACTACCCTTCTTTTTTCTTTCTATTCTCTCTCCTGCAATGCTTTAAGGAAAATACTAAGGTGTCCCCACCCTTTTATGGCATGCAACTAGGTAAGTCAGGAATAATC
>MVGT01000438.1:1218167-1310295 GCA_002174775.1 Macleaya cordata | reverse complement strand
CTCTCTCTTTGTCTCTCTCTTTATTATTTTTTAACATCGAAACTACTCTAATGCCCTCTATCTTTATATTTAAATTTATTATTTTTTTATTCGGTACTCATTGCTAATGAGAATTGATATGGGTCTAAACTATTAACGATAACAAACATTACCAACTAGACTAGTTAGTACATGCTCAAATCATAATTTATCCCCTCAGAAAATCCATAGGAATCGTGGATTATGGTTTTGGTTTGAGTGACCGAAACCTTTTTTTCGTCTATATAGACCTATTGAATTAGAATTCATGTAAGCCAATTAAAATATTCTCCGTCATAAATTTTTTTTGGTTGAATCAACGCAATTCCGACAAATCCATCTAGTAATAACGGCAGAGTCCGAAGGCACATGAGAATTTTTTCGGTTGTGTTTGATTGCAAAAAAGTTTGTTGAGCAGAAATACGTTTGTTTTCATCGGTTATGCAGAAATACAATTCCTTTGAGGGGGTAACTATGAAATTACGTTGCAAACTAATTATTTGTTATGCTTTTAAGTAAGTGGGTTTCCAATTATATAAAATTCAAATTACAAACAATCGGTAAAATTTGTGTTGTTTCAATAAAACTAATTCAATTCTGTAATTCATACGCAATCAAACACAATCTAACTGTTTAAGGGGTGTTTTAATGAGCTAAATAATTTTTGTTAGGTAAGTGTCAATGTAAATTAACAAGCTAGGGTGTGATAAACTCTTCTTAATAACAACAAACGCTTTACTAATAATGGACCCATCAAAGAACTGTCACACAAAGAAACCGCTTGATTAATAAATGGAAAAATGACAAAAAGTTCATCAACAATCTACCATTGAAAAATGCATGGCTCAAGCAAAAATGGCATTTTGGGGGCATCAACACTCTTTTTTTTGGTGTTGGAAAGTAGTAGGGTTTCACTTCTCTCTAGTCGACTCACGACAATGACCACCAAATACAGCTTCTTTCCTTGCATCTCTCTTTTTCTTTGTTTCACAAAAAAAAGCTGCCTCCAATCCCAAAACCTATCAAAACCATTTTGTTGAATATGGAAAAGAAACAAAAAGATGAGTCCAATTCTCATTCTATGAAAGAATGGACATGAGTAAAAATGAGAATTATGCAAGGGCATTATTGTACTTCTAACTTCTTTGTTAAACCAACCTCTCACGACAGTCCCACAGGTCACAGCAGCACAGCACAGCTTATATAGAGTGAGTACAGGGAGAGAGAGAGAGAGAGAGAGAGAGAGAGAGAGAGAGAGAGGTGATGAGTACACAGTTATCAGTGTAACGTTCAAAGCTTTCTTTCCATCGCTTCTCCAACTGGACTTTTAAAAAGCCATTCCCCTTTTTCTCTCTCTTTCTGCACCTCTCTTTTTTACTACTACTCACTGTTTCTTCCTCTTCTCTGAGAAAAACCCAGAAAAAGAAAGAGAAACCAGAGGCCAAAAAAAAAAAATGCTATCCAGGGTTAATAATGGCGTCAGTTGGATGGGAGAAGAAGGAGATGAAGAACCCATTCCTTGGACGAGGAACAACGAAGGAGGAGAAACCAATAAGGATGATTTAGTTTCTCTCTCTAGCTTCAAATTAATGCTGGAAGACGACTGGTATACGAATCAACTTCAAATTAATCCCAACCCATCACTCAACGACTTCCAAACCATCCAAAACAACCAAGAAATCAAAGACATTACATTTTCTTCTCTCCTCAACGTTATTTGCAGCAACCCTTTCGACAACAGTTTCGATTTGGGTTACAACCCAGAATTTCTTGCGCCATTGGAGACTAACCAGACTTCAATTTCTCCAGTTCTGATGAATGATGGAGGAGAAGTATTAACTGGGTTCAGCAATTCGAGCTCTCAGAACCAAATGGGTACTCCTAATTTGAGCTCTAATACACAATTTTCGAGTACCCATTTGATGTCATTGCCCGAAAATGGCGGCAATGGCTTCAACCAGACAAGTTTCGAGGGTTCTGGTAATTCTTTATTTCTCAAACCTTTAGAGATTTTGCCACCAGTTGGAGCTCCACCCACTCTCTTTCAGAAGAGATTTGCTTCTGTTCTGCAGAATTTAGCCACAATGGATAGAGAAGGAAATTTAGGGTTTCTTAGTTCAGATAATGGTCAGAGTTCGGCCATGGTGGAAGGTATAGAAAGGAAAATGGAGTTGGGAGATGAACAAGAGAAGAGTATTGATGGGTCGGGTTTGAATTATGATTCAGATGAGGGCACTGACAATAACATGGTGGAAGAGAATACAAAAAAATGTGGAAATAATTTGAATGCAAATAGTAATGTCACTGGTGGAGATCAAAAGGGGAAGAAGAAAGGACTTCCAGCAAAAAATTTGATGGCCGAGAGACGTCGAAGGAAGAAGCTTAATGACAGGCTTTTCATGCTGAGATCTGTTGTTCCAAAAATTAGCAAGGTAAGATTTTCTATGGCCTACCAAATTCTCAATGAAATCTAGTCCTTCGGTATAAAATTATCTTTTGGAGTAGAGAACATAGAAAATGGCCACTATCTTTGAAGTGGGTTCCTCACATTATATGCTTTGGTATTCTGTTTCGGGTTCATTTAAGCATCTATCCCTTTTAAGTGTTAATTGTTCAAACTATGACTACCATGACAAAAGATGATTGTCTGTTTGATTTACCTTTGAAGTTCTCTAACATGGATTCAAGTGGACAAAACCGACAACCAAGCATATATAGAACAAATATGAGGAACTATGTTTTAACAACCACTTGCTGTAAAAGCTGGAACTGTTAGAGAGAAGCGTAACAATATATATATAACAAGGGTAGTATATAATTTATTTTTGATGCATGACAGATGGATAGAGCTTCTATACTGGGGGATGCGATCGATTACTTGAAGGAGCTTCTCCAAAGGATCAATGACCTTCACAATGAACTAGAGTCGAACCCTCCTGGTTCTTCACAACCAACTAGCTTCCACCCACTAACACTGACCCCGCCTACCCTACCCTACCGTGTCAAGGAGGAACTCTGTCCTAGCTCTTTGCCGAGCCCAAACGGCCAACCTACAAGGGTATGCTTCCACGACTTTGCATCAAAAATTTGTTGTCACTTTTTTTTTAGAGTAATGGTCATTATTATTAGAATGAGTTTATCTTATCGTTGTTTGCAGTTTTGTTGGATTGCAATAGCTTTCTCAACTTGTGTACTTGAGGAAGTGCTCGAGCATGTTTCTTTTCTAGAACTCTGATAGTCCTAAATCAGAAGTGTTCTAACTTGCTACATACACATGAAGCTCTTGTTTTTGTTATCTCAATTATACATTTGGGGTATATCCATTGACCTGGGATGCCGTTGATAATGACTCCATCTAGAACGTCATTTATCCAAAGTCAGCTTTTTGGATGATTTGAACTGCATTGAATTATGGAAATTGTGGTCATCATTACGCCGTGCCCAAATATTGAAAGTCTGCAAATATATTCAGATTCATGTCGTCAATCTGGCATTTGATTTGTTGTTTTACTTTTTGTTATATGTGTATTTATTTTATTTTTATTTTTTTTCCCACTGCCACTATGCTCATCATTTCAGCCTTCGTTTTGCCCTTTCAGAACCTTCAACTTACACCAAAGTGGTCCTCTTAGCAGCAGTCCAATTTTACAGATTTTTTATTAAATGTCTAGGATCATCCAATTAGGTAGCGAATCACTTTTGTGTGTCTCATCAGTTGGGAAATCCGGAAAGCTACATGGTTAGATTTCATTGCACTTCAACCAAGAATTCTGCGAATATCCGTTACTTCTCCATCATCCTTCTTATACTCAGTTCACCTTTTCAGTTCTGTGTATTGACATTTCAATTGGCAACTTAAATCGAGTCAATTTATGTGTTGAATTCTTGTGGTTAGTAACACCTCAACCTAGTTGTCTGAAAATAGTTTGTCATCTCTCTCCTCATTTTTCTAATTTGCAGGTTGAAGTCAGGGTAAGGGAAGGGAGAGCTGTCAACATCCACATGTTTTGTGCCCGCAGACCGGGTCTCTTGTTCTCCACCATGAGGGCTCTGGATGACCTTGGATTAGACATCGAGCAGGCTGTCATCAGCTGTTTTGATGGATTCTCTCTGGATGTTTTTCGTGCTGAGGTAAGCCTTCCGGCCGACACCTTTCCTTGATTTAGTTTGGGAAGCTGAAATTGAACCCTTGAACTTTCTAATTGGAATAACTCAATGTTCAAACTTAGGCCTTCTTTCCCAAATAAAAACTGCAGATGGAATTTAAGATTCGTTTGAAAGAGACCATATGGATTGTTTGCCAACATGATGCTGGTACGTATTGACGGGTAGATATGAATTAGGGCACCAAAGTGGGAATGTGATTCAAACATTAGTCCAAAATCTAGGATGACGGTATTCAGTTGAGTTGGGACTGCTCTAACCATCTCTCCATTAGCCATGATCTGTTCCGGTCATCCTTATTAATCAGCTGTAGAGTTCTAGCTAGGGACCCCTCTTTCATGTAGATATTTACCAATTAGCAGTTAATTACCTTACATTTCCTCATAAGGAAGCTCACATCACATTTCACTTCGCATTTGTCTTTCTGTTTCTTAGGATTGAGTATTTGAGCTTTTTCTATATTTTGGGGGTTCTGTAATCTCAGATTTACTCCTTTAACCAAAGTTGGTGGTGCTGAAGAGAGCAGCTTATTTCTTTGACATTTTTACAGCAACGCAAGGAAGGAGTGGACGTGCTGCCTGAGCACATTAAAGCAATACTCCTCAACTCGGCCGGGATTCATGGAATGATGTAGACAAAATCTCAACAGAAGCCACTGACTGTAGCTGTGTTTTCTGATGAGTCATCTGTAAATGCAAGCCAAAATTACACTAGTGTAGGAGGTGTTTATTTAACAAGCTTTGTAGGTTGTTGAATTAAGTTTTAGTAGTAGGTTGTGGTGGGGGGTAATTTCCCTTGGTCAGGCTTGGAAGCACAGAGAAACTTATGATGTTCATTAGCAATTTTAGTTTCAAAATAATATGATGTTCATTTGAGTTTACTGTTTTCTATCACATACTATCTTGCTTTATAGATACTTAGTCAGTCTGTTTGGATGGGAGATTTTGGGATCGGGGATTTGGTGGAAAACTAATTAGATGTATAACTAATTTTTCACTAAATCACAGCTCTACACAAAATCCCTACTTAAAATCTCCATCCAAATAAATTATTAATTAGTTCTCCACAAACAAAAAATAAAAAAATAAACAAATAAACAAACAAACAAACAAAAAGTGTACTTAAATCAAACGGCCCAAGTTGGAGTGGGGGAATGAAAGGCAAATCCGCTGCCACAACCTGCACGCACCTCTTCTCGCTTCGTATGCTTTAGAGGCAGATAACGTCCTATTAATCTGATCCCATTCTCCATCTGTTTTTGACTTCTTTTCAAGCCATCAAATATTTATTTATTTATTTTTTAGGTACCAAAAACCCAAAACCTATTATCTTATCATTCGCATTATTTGATTATTTGAAATGTGTCCCACCAGTGTGGACCTATCATATGAATAAAGCTTTCTTTGTTTTGCTTCTCCCCAATGCTCCTAATCCTGTAATTAAACCGAAAAATAACTGTTATTGTCTCTCTTTCTACCGCCATTCAAATCTTCTCTTTTTTTTTTTTCTTTTTATTCTTTTTACTTTTTCTTCATTCTCCAACATGAGCTTTTCTTTGAAGCAGTAGATATAGATGGACAATTTGCGAAAAAAGTGGTGTGTTCTGTGAGCCATGGTTCTACCGAGACTGATGTCTGGGTGTCGGTGTGGAAACTGAAAATTAAATCACGTTGGTTGGAGATTCGTCTCTCATCAAAATCTAAGTAGACCTTACTTTTCTTTTTTACATAGAAGGCAACCGTCCTTGCTCAAAAAGTTCGAGTGAGGGTTGAAATGTTGGATAACTGCTATTTCTTATTCTTGGTTTCAGTAAAGATTGACAATTACAAACAGAAAAATACAATCAGATACCACATCAACAAAGAGAAAAGCATTACTCTTCTTCGTTCTTTTTGTTCTGCTTTTGAACGAACATAATATATGCTTTACCTTTTAAAAGAAGAAAAGATCAAACAAAATTCTTTCACCATAGCATTGGGTCCACGAACATGAAAGGAAAAAATTGTATTGGAAAAAAAGAGAGAGAAGGAAAGAGAAGAAGAGCTTTATGTACATAGATTTCTGATTTCAAAGGTTAGATCTGACAAGTAGTTTAGCAACAGAAAAATCATACAAACATGCAAAACTGCTATATATGTATTATATATCCAGTCATCCAACTGCTCCTACTATGTAATTTGCCGGAGAGGAAAGGGCTTACAAACAAATTGAAAGTGGACCCAATCCAAATGGCTAAAACCCCGGTCTTTTCCAATGCGCTCTCTCTCTCTCTCTCTCTCTCTCTCTCTCTCTCTCTCTCTCTCTACTTCAAAAAACCTGATCAAGGAAAGTGAAAATAGCAGGAGCATAAATTCTCCTCCAAAATCAGTACCCAGGGGTCATAAGAGTCAAAGAAACTAGAGTTGGGGTCGAATAATGGATTTTCATTAGACATTCCCAGACCCCCCAAAATGAACAAGAGCTAAAACTCCCATCATATTAGAGGCCAAAAAGAAGAGAGGACAGTTAAAATTCTTCACTTCTATTGACGTGAAGAAGACAGGGAAGTGTCATCAGAACATGGAAGGATCTGTTTGGACCCTTTTTTTTTTTTTCCTTTTTTTGACTCTACAACTCAGCTATCCCATTGGAATTGGTAAACGGAAAATTTGGGTCAGGGAATGACACAGATTAGATTTGATCATTTCTCCTGAAGGCAACTGAAAGGATAGCTAAAAACTTACCCAACTATTTCAGCTGGGAGCTAGCATTTCTCAGGATTAGCTGCCGAAGAATGTGCAAGATCTTTTGTTTCCTTCGCACTCACTCTTTCCTCTTCAACCATCAGGGTTTCTTCCTCTATCCTCTGGTTCAGGGTCCTTGGGTTCATCCTCTGAACCTCATCTCTGGTATAGATGGAGATCTTGCGAACCATACTACAAAACTCCCTGTTTCACAAGCAACAGGTAAAGCCTTGATCAATTCAAAATTTTCGGGAGTAAGATTTCCATCTTAATATTCAGAGCAATTCACTACAAAGGACATAGAAGAACAGATCATACAAGGAAGTGCAAAATACAAGATGGAAAGTAAATAATGAACGTACAACAGTTGAGTACTTACAGCCAGGGATCATCTCCAGCAAGCATCATATCACCCTCATTGTCAGTATATACCACCAGCCAATTTTTATTCGGAGCCATCAATCCACCATTAAATTCGAACATCTGATCTAACTCCGCAATTAGTTCATCATAACCATTGAACTTGGTTAGATCCACGGACCTCCCAAGAGCAATCCCCTGCATGTGAACCTGATCTCAACACAAAACATCTTAGTCCTTAGGAGTAAAGAAGTATTACCATTATTACGAGACATGGACAAGGGAATTACCTTAGTGCAACTCCTCGTCGTGCCACCCTGGTGATTGCTTTGAACATTCCTAGACTGCTGTTGACAAGTTCGAGAAAGTTTCTCATGCTCGTTACCCGCAGCAACAGCATCTACTGACTTCGAGCCCTTAGTTTGCTCAGACTGTTGGTCAGGTTCCAAAGCTTGTGAGTGGTGCAATGGCGGATGGATTTGGCCTCCTGGCTCGTACATCTTATTTGTATGTGATTTTGTTGGCTCTGATGCCACTGGGTTGCTGAAGAGTGAAATACCAAAAAGCTTGCAGTCGCCATCGCCTTTGGCTTTCACAGCCTCAAATTGCTCCGACAAAGGAGGTTTTGGTGTTATCCCTTTTGGATGAGGTAGATCCTCTTGATGAGACTGTGGCAGTAAAGACATAAACCAATTTCCTGGCTGCTGCTCTACTCTAGGACTCTGCATCTCAGGATACCAACTCAATCCGCCATATCTGATAGTCCCTGATTTCTGAGACTCCACATTGCCTACTTGTGCAGAATTTTTCAGGCCCGAATCCAGCATGTCTAGTGAAGAGCTCATGGGCCGTGGTCCTGAAAGCAAGTTAAATTTCCTTTCCTTGTCTTGACAATGCCTCTTCGAAGGGTTATTATCATCCAGATTTGGGTCGACAAGAGGACAGAACCCATTTGGGGTTTCATTGGCGGCACAGAAACCTGATAAGAGATCCGTATACACCGATTCATACTTCATTTGAGGAGCCAATTTCTCTGATTGAATTCTTTTCTGACTTGGAACCACACCTGTCTTCTCATCATCTGGAAGAGAACACCATAAAAGGGGCTTTTGAGCAGTATCTGGCTCCTGATTTTCAGCAAAAGTGCCATTCAAGGTCGAGATATCATGCCCTGGCAAGACCCTTGATAACCCACTAACTGGTGAAGGGTCTAGGGTGACTTTAGATGAACCTAGGTGAAAGAGCAAAGATTTAGAGTGAATTTACTCCTTAAATGCTATCAAAGAAAAATAATGATGCAAAATTAGGAAATGCAGTGCCGGTCGTTACCTTCCCTCGTAAGAACAGAGGAGTCAGGAGATGAAGGCACCATATTTGCACGAGGCCTCTTTGGCCTGGGTACTGGAAGGGGGTTCGGTGCAGGAGGAGTCAAAGCTGGTTCTACTTTCCATGGAGATACTCTCTCAGGACGAGGAACAGAAGAATTTTCATCCCAGCGCACCTACGGAAACAAAAAAGAAAAAGCATTTTGATCTACTAGACAATCTAAACACAGGCGAAAACGATATCAGATACTACCTTGAGGCATCTCCATTTTGATCCATTCCACCTGTTGGGATTAGCATCTCCAATTCCAATTATGGTCCCTGTAAATCTGCCATGTGTAGAAAAAAGTTGAAAATGCACTTTTAAGGACTCAAGGTATACAAAATGATCCTTTGGAAAAGTTACAGAAGTGCTGTAGCCAAGCTGTTGGAACTAATACCTTTGCTCTGGAGCTTCTTCACCCTCGAATCTCATTTTGAACCTCATCCCAATTGAGTGGCTATTCTTAACAGACTCCATATATTGATCATATGGAACAATGAACTCTTCTGGGCTTGTCCTATAACAAATAGCAGAATCCATAATTTAAGATGGATATTTTCCCATAGTTCCAACATAAAAAGAATCAACCAAATGTAATTCACCAAGAAAATTCTACATCAAAAGGACAAGTCAAAGAGATGATTTTGAACAAGAAACATTAAAGTAGATCTTCCCAACTATATTTGGAAATTAGTTCAAAACATAATAAACAAGAAATATGCCCAGGTAAACCACGCACCTAGGCTTGTAATAGACAGTGAACATGGTTCCTGTAGACACAGCATGCCATGCAGTTGCAAGGACACCAAGGTGCATACTGTGACTAGATATAACTGAAGATGGAACATTACTCTGTTGTCTCATTGCACGTCTTACTCCAACACGTAGTTCCCCATTTTCACCTCTGGAAACCACAAATTAGCTCTGCATCATACATGAAAAGAAATCTGGATTGAAGCAAACTGAAGGTCATGAAGAAGAAAAGATACCTGAGAAAAATAAAAGCATCCCCTGCAACAAGCCTTTTGGAGCTAACAAAGACACTCCAACCACTTTGAAGCAGATGCCTCCTTGGTTGACCTGGCAATTTCAAAACCACGAATAAGTAGATGGAGAAAGAAGCATGACGATAATTGCAAAGACCAATTTTATCCATGTAATTGTAATCAACTTTAAATCAAATACGAGATCAATCAAAATAACAACTAGGAGGCTTCCAACAGGTCAAATAATATAAACGATGAGTATATAGTTGGGTCAGGATACATTTTGAGAGGGTATCATGGCAAGGAAACCTTACAAGATAATGTCACATTCTATGTGGTTGGTTATGGAGCCTTTTGCAGGATATGAGGCCAGCAAGCTCTGGTCACTTGTACAACGGAAGTCCATCCCCATATGAAGAGATCAGATTTTGGAGCAATTTCTTTTCTAATAGACACTCAGGCAACTTACATTCTATAAAATAAACTATCTTAACATGCCCAAATCAATCTAAAAGATCGACGACCCTCTTTAATGAATGCAACACCCCTTAAATTACTTTGTATCCTCTACGCAATAATTCTGCCAATCATCGGCAGAATCTTGTGCAATGATCCACCTATAACCAAAATGTTTTTATTTTCTTGAGACATAAAGGCACATTGAAAAGCTTAAAAGTGCATCTCAATAAAATCCAAAGAACTGTTCTCAGAAAATGCCAGTTCCATTTCACCCCTTACTTCATTAAGTTATTCACTTGCTTCAGGGTTGCAAGAAACAGTGTATTCTCTGCTACGATATCTCATGTTTCATAAAGTTTGCCAGTTTTGCAGAACAACTCTTACTGTACTAAATAACGAGTAAACAAGTGTGAAACATAAAAAACAACATTTCTACAAATTCAATATGTTCAAACCAGTGGAACAGTGTAATAAAGGTTAAGTTTGCATCTAGAAATCATGTATCAGAGTCCTTTAATAATCCCTGATTAAAAGGGTAGAACGGGTAAATGGTTGTTACCCCTAAAGATATGGCGGAACCGCCACTCGATTCCATGCAAATCCTTGGCTATCAATTCCTGAGTCGGAGGTTGACGGCCCATGTCCTGTCAAAAGAAATGGGATGAACTAAAATTGGATACCTCTAGGAACCAACCTAGACTAGAAAGAAGAATGAAAATAAAAAACAACCACAAAGTACAAGAACAGAAATCCTAACCAGTGGCGGTAGGCATTCATCTGCATGTCGTCTCAGCACAGAGAACCCACCATGAGTGCTTGTATCAGAGGCGGTCAGAGTTTTACAAAAGGAATGTACAAGAGGGCGTGGTCTGAGAGGGGGCACTGGCTCCTTCTCCACTGAGTTCTCGTCTTGCTGGAAGAAAGCACATAAGAGGTCGTTAAAATTTCTCCTTCACAAGCAACCCTAATCTTCTATCAAAAACTAAATACAAAGAAGAATCATACATTCATTTCTGGGAGCAAGGTAACTTGTGCAAACACCTCGTCGGTATCTGGCTCAGCCTACATAGAAGAAAAACTTGCATCAGTATAACTTGAAACCCCTAAAACCCTAACCACACCCGAGCAGTACCTTCAACTGGACCTAAACGATAAACAAATGAACAACAAGGATTGAAATAGAACCTTCAATTCTACGTTGATTACACGGCAGAGGATCTTCCACTGAAGGTCATAAACAGGCATCTGCTGATCGCCTACCTGATTCGTCGATGCTTCGACCTGGATCGGAATTCAATAGTTCTGTCAGTAAAATATTACTTTAAAACAACCAAAACAAGCAACAGAAATACCAGAATCAAAAACCTGCAAAATCATTCCAAAACAAGGAGCATTCTTTGAAAAAAAAAAAAAAAAAAAAGCAGAAGAAAATATCTTCAAAAAAGAAAACAAGACGTGATGAACTCTAAAAATCCAAAATACCTGCTCGATATGTCCCTGGGGAAAATAGAAAACTCGCTCTCCTTCACGCGGAACCGTTACAAGAGGACCAGCACAAGCGTGCCAAAGCTCTGAGTAAAGCGCGTCTTCCGTATCTGTACCATCCGAAAACAGAAACAAGAAAGATCAAAAACAAGATCGATCTCCTCAACTACGTTTCAATCTCAACTTCTCCGTCAAAATTTTGAACTTTGAACAAAACTCACCGGATTTCCCTTTACCGACAGCCGGAAAAGTCGAATAACTTCTCGGCGCTTCTGCAACACCATTCCTAGAAACTCCGCCATCGTTAGTCTCAGTACAACCTGAAGAAAAACTCTCTCCAAGGCCGTTATAGCAATTTCCTTTACTTGAAACCTCTGAAGAAGCCATTTCTGAAAATTTTTTAACACAGATCTCTCATCTGCAACTCCTCAAACCGATAATCGAACTCCAATAAAACCCTACCAAACTTGAGAGAAACTCAAAACTGTAAAAAGAAGATGACAAAAAAAACGACACAGCAAGTGAACACGAATTTGGCAAAGATCATTTAACTCCTGTAGAAAGCCCTAGCTTGATAACTCAAAACTTCTAAAGTTCACTGCAACCGATGCATCTTGATTTAACCATTTCTTCGATCTCTTTCTCCTCATCTCCTCTCTCTCTCTCTCTACTATTTTCTCTCTCTAACTTTCTATTAGTTTCTCTCTCTTCTGCAACTCCTTTTTTTCTGAGAGAGAAGAGGAGGACCAGCTGTCATAACGAATAACCATTTTGTACAGTCATCTCCACGGCCAATAATAACACACCACTTAACCCCGCAGGGTCAAAATCTATTTCAACGGCGGTCAAGTCCAATCCAATGAATAGAAGTGGGGGCAGGCAACCGGGAGCTCTTGGCACCAAATCGGTGTAACCGGTAAGCCAACCGGTTAACCCGCGAACCAAAAAGCGACATGCTCACATTACGGAAAAGTGGACAGACGGTAACATTTAACGCCGTTAACTTTACCTGGAAGTCAAGTCAACAGTTTCCAATCATCAAACGAGAGGTCTTTCGAGCAAATGTCATTAGGGTATATTTGTTTCATGTAATTATGTATAAATAGATTGAGGTCACAGTTTAAATCCACTATTTATTGTGTATTTGTAGGGTCCATACATGTAAAATAGTTGATGTGAACTGCTACCTCAATCAATCTAATTAGACAGATTATTGGGCTGGTTCCAAAATCATTTTTCGGTATAGCAATAGTTACATATTAAGTAATTAGAGCGCAGAGTGGAAAGAAGATCGAACGAATGCGTTGAAGCCACCAATTAAAAATATCTTAAGTTTCAAAATGCTTCCAACACAAAAATGTCGAAATATAGTTCAGAGCAAGCGTAACATGAAATTCTAGACCAAAAGTATCACCACTTTGCAAATGTTCTAATTACTAGGGTTCATATACCCAAAAAAAAAAAACATTTTTCAATCTTATTATTAAGAACTTTCCTAAACGCCGTTAGTTAACGGAGTGGAGTGGAAAAAAATAGATAATTGGGAAAGAGGGAGGGGTGGTTCAGTTTTCTGTTTGTGTTTATGGGGAAGTGACTTTGTCGGGCTATTAACGGGCACAGTGGTTTAGTTAACTATGGTTACTTTTTTCGATGACGCTCGCTGTTGTTCGGTGCCCGTTTTGATAACTTGCGCTATCTGGAGTGGCGCGGAATACGGTCGACAAAATTAATGGCTACATGTTTCGTGAGCTGGGGTGGTGAACGGTACTAGCACGAACACTAAGGGTCCGTTTGGTTCGTGATTGAAAAATTTATTTTTAAAAACTAATTTACACTTAAATTAATATACATTTTGTACTACATCCAAAACTGTTTTAGGATTTCCAATAAAATCATGTATGATTTTACAAAACAAAAAAATGTTGTTTTCTTTATTTTCAATGAAATCATTTAGGATTTTATAGTAAAGTCAAAAGAATAGTTTTAGATGTGATACAAAATGTAGTTAATTTAGGTGTAAATTAGTTTTGGAAAATAAGTTTTCCAATCGCAAACCAAACGTGCCCTAATAAACTTGGTTATTTTGATAATCAAGAAATAAACTTTGTTTATCGGGTTTTATTTATCGGGACTTCATTTTCTAACTGCAACAAATTTATGCTCCACGTGTCATTACATGCTCACATTAAAGACTTCATCATTGTAGATTCAGCGCTGCTATTTGGAAGGACGGACTTACAAAATAAATGTCCGAAACTTATGTGGCATGGTGGATCTCATCGCCATATGAGTTAGAAACCCCTTCATAACACTTTTAGGAAGGAAATGGTGGGTCCCACCCTACCACGTAGGTATCTGGCACCAATTTTGTAAACTGGTCGGTCCAAAAAGCTTTATTGTTATAGATTATACAAAACCAATCAAAAATTTATTTATGTTGATTATAAGTCAAAACTATGTCATCAGAGATACAGTCTAATCCATTGACACCCCTATATGCATTATGCGTTTATAATTATGATTAGCATACACGTACACTAAAAAATGTGTATTAACAAAACATTTCGCTGTTCGTATATATAATACTTGTTTTTTGTTTTATTGAATGACAAAAAAACAAAAAAAAAAAAGGTGAGACATTTCATTTTAATTTGCATCCACTATTGATAGTTTATTCATGTAATTTTGAAGAACAAGCAAGAAGCATCAATTTTAGATGATCGGCTACTTATTCAACCAACTTGAGGATATATACTTTTGTTATCTCCTAAGAATGTTTGAAAATTTGTTTTAAGAGAATAATGCCTTTTCTAAATTAGTTAAGAGTTTGTTTAATTAAGAGAAGGATGCCTTACTTAAATAATTAACTAGTAAGCCATGTCCATGACCACCCCATGTAATAGTTGAGAACCCTCTTATTAATTAAGAGGTCTAATATAAATATTTTTTCATATATAAATCGAAGAAAAAAAAAAGAAAAAGAAAAATTATAAGTGTATTGAAAAGGTGTATTAAAGATTTTTTTAATCAAATTCAAAAGCAGCAGTGGATGCGTGAATTGCAGAGACTCTTTGTGATTTGCAATCTTTTCTGATGCTCAGCATCCACCCTTTATTTTGCATTTGAATTAAACTTTTTGAGTGTTTTTTGTACTTTAAAAATATTTTATTTATCCTATTAAACTTTTATTAATGTTTTTTTATAGTCTAAAAATATTTATCTTATAAAAAAAAAGGGAAAATGTAAAAAAAGTCCTTATTTTTTAGGGGACCAATGATTTTAATCCCTCACTAAAATACTTTTATAATTTTAATCCTTATTTTTTAAAACTTTATGATTTTAGTCCTTAAAAAATTATAGTGTTATGATTTTAGTCCCTAAAAATTTAAAAAATGTGTAAACTAAGTTTTAAAAAATGCCTAAGATACCCTTGTTCACTTTTTTTTTTTTTAACTGGAAAAAAAGTGCAAGTCTGAACTTGCACTTGCAAGTCTGAACTTGCACTTTTGAAAAATTTCAGATTTGGACTGCCGGTGAGGAGTTCACAGCCGCCGGTCGCCGGAGAAAAGGTCTTCGGTCGGAGGTCGGCCGGCCGCCGGAGAGGAGGTTGCCGATCGCCGGAGTGGAGATCGCCGGTCGCCGGTCGCCGGAGTGATGAAGTCGACCGTTAGTGATTTTTAGATATGAGATATATTTGGAATAAAATGTTTTTAAAGGTTAGTATTGTCTTTTTAAAAACTAAGGACTAAATTCACAAATGTTTTTATTAAAAACATAAGGGTTATAAAAATAGGGACTAAAATCACAAAACCCCTAAAAAAAAAAAAGAATAGCATACGACCAAGTTCATGCTCGCAACGGACTTATATAGCAACTAGTAACGCTAATCCGTTAGATTGTTTGGAAGAATGCGTACCAGCTGATGTTAGCGGGACCCACCGGTGTTGTCTCGTAGCAGTTGTATCCCATACCTGACCAAAGAGTGGAATCTTTTGTCCAGAAAGTCACTATAGTTTGATACGATGGTGTCGGGAGCATTGGATTTCAGTGACCCCCACATTCAGACATGCCATGTGGCATGTGATGATATCAGAAATATCAGACGACATAGGTATGGAGTATGGACACACACTCATTGGTGGACCCAGACACGGTTTCATCCTAATTGGTAGTTCACATCGGATAAGATATTTACCCAAACTTTTTACTACCTTTCATGGATCCAACGATACATATTGGTTTATCAATTAGGGAGAGTTGAAAACACAATTATAAAATGATTTATCGATTTTACAGCATAAGTATGTCATTTTATAAAATTTGTATTATCGATTCTCGGTAAAAAATTGTGTTGATTTAGTAAAAAGTCTGACGGAAATATCTAAAACCAAACCTTTTCCTTAAGTTATTAATAACGAGAGCGGTTCTAATGACATTGTCAGTGTTGTTATGGCACGTAGGTTAGGACCCACAAGTAATATGAATAAAAAAATATTATGTAGATCATCTTCATTAAAAATCAGTTAATTTTAAAAATTGTAACCCCATCATTCATTGGTACAATTTAACAGTAAAAGTGAATGATTCAATCACCGTCGACTTTCTATGGATGATAAATTTACAAGTTTTAGAATGAACTAATTTTTTATAAAATATTCTTTATACCATGTAGATCATCATCATCACTAAAAATCAGTTTTTAGTTCATCTTCGCGTAGGTCTCAATTGTAACCAAATAATATAACGGTGAGGTCAACATAAGGATGTCACCCAAACCACTATCATTAATGATTACAAATTCAGAAAATTTCTAATGGCTAAGAATTAGTATGGATATCAAACGGCCTTGAAAATTTGACATCTACATACTTAATGTTTAATGCCTTCTGTGGTCTGTGGATATGATATTGGTCACACAGACATCTAAGCATGGGCAAAAGATGTAGAATTTTCTATGTACTACTTTTCAGGGTAAGGAGACTCGGGAGTCAGGACCTTAATTATACCCCCGGGGTCTAGGACGAGTATTCATCAAATGAGGAGCCCCGATGTAACATGCTTGGGTTGGGTGCAATCTGACGTCTCAATTTAGCCGTTGGATGTTAATTAATTTTGATAATTCAGGTCGAACCCTTCGATTGCAACAAAGAATCCATAGATGTCGGGGTTCGATTCTCCTGATGACCACTCTAATTAAATTTTGATTTGGTTGTATGTAAATAAGAGGAGTCTGTGAATAATTAGGTGCACTATATGGTAGTCCAGAATCGGACACCATGAATATAAAAAATAAAAAATATCAGGGAGGGTATGTAATTACATGCGTTAGTTAGAGCCGTTAGAGGGTAATGTATTGGATTCGACATTAAATTTTGTCCGTATTGCAAATTAAAAGCAATTCGAGTGGCGGACACATGAAAGCCATTCATTATTTCTCTTAATTTGTGAATTGTTGGCCACCATTCATCAAAATATATAATTTAAAAGATCTCGATCGATCAGTTGGTTAATTAGGTCCACATGATCCGATCGAGATGATTAATTAATTAATCGAAAGAATTATATTTGAGAATCAACTCGGGATTTTAATTAAGATACTAGCTAGTTCTTCTTTTATTATTGCTGGTTTGCTTAATTAATTAGATCTGAATCCCTTTATCGAGAAATCTATTTCAGAATATCAACATGATCATATTGGGTTTTTATCTTTTTTCAAATATTGTACTGTAAAAATTAAATTAATATCTTAAAACTTTTTACGAATCGAATTTTATCTCTTAGAAATAGCTTTTTTTCCTTCCAACGTTAAGAATAAAATGCCTGCTTTTGATTATTCCGCTTACTTTCACTCCACATTTCTTAGTCTCTCCGCCGGCGCCTCTTATTTTGATGACGACTCGATCTACTCACAAAAAAAAAAAAATTTATAATTTTATATACGTCCCGTAAAAAAATTTATCTTTTCGTATTCATCAATCGTCTTAATAAAATGGTGCAAAATATACACATGCGCTGCTATTCGTGTTGGTTTATCTTGAATAAAACTTGATACATTGCAACAACGCTCGTCTTAGGGCAATAATTGGGACGTACCATATTTCTCATTGCTGATGAGGTGTGAGTTCAAGTCATAATAAGATTGCCCACTTAATTATGCTAATACATAAAATATATAATTGTGCATAATCTAAAAACATATAATTATAATTGTTTTTCTCTACGTTGTTAATAGCGCTTATAAAATTTATTTTAAATTATAATTATTTTTATTTTATTTGCTTTCATGTAGAGTATAGAAGCAAGTTGTTAAGGATAGAATTTTGGATCTAGTTCCAAAGTGAGAGATATATCCAGTGAGTGAGGGGTGGGATCTTGTCCCCTAAATTGAGCATCAAGTTAGGTTAATTAATTAGTGAACTAGAGAGGACCAACCACGACCAACTTGCAAGATTAGATTTCATTTTTGGATCTAGTTCCAAACAGGGAATTAAACGATCGAAAAACTAATTATTATTGTTTGTCGTACTAACAGAGACATCAACTGTAGTGCTGCTGTTGCGGTGCACCTTCACCGGTGTTAACGGGGATAAAAGAAACGCGGTTGTATATATATATGCAAGAAATAAGATCCAACGGTGCCAAAGATAAGATGCTTAAATTAAAATTTGAAAAAAAAAGAATTGATTTCAAAACTGGGTTGTCGGGGAATCAAAACGGGAACGGGGGGAGATTTTGCTAAGCACGTGCCGAGTGCTCCAAAACGTGGGGTTCATAAGGGAACTCCCGTATCTCCCTCACACGTGGATATGCTTTTGTTGTACTGTACAGAGATGGGTACTGTTGTGTAGCTACTTTTAGGCCGACATTGAAAAAGCAATCTCACACTAATCACTAATGTATTTGCTCAATTCTGGTTTGGTTCTAAACGGACCCGGAATGAACTTAAACTATTATATCGGTTGGGGTTTCTATTGATTCCGATTTAGGCGGAGGAAAAACTGAGAAATTATAACCCGGTTTTCCATTTTTCCCTACCTAATTTCATAGGGTTTGGAAGAGCAAGTTGAGAGCCTTGTTAGCAATTATCCAAATTATACGCGTTTAATATAAATTTTTTTTATGTATTTCCGAATAACGTTTAATACTTCAGTCCAAACGAAACCTAATCAACAATACACGATTTTTTTAGCTAAAACGTTTAAACTACGTTTTAACCGAATTGCTAGATGAAACGGGTGAAAAATACTCCCACTTTATTTAATGATTATCGGACTTTTAATACAAAAAAAAAAGAAGAAGAAAGAAATCCTACCTAATTGCTTGAGGACTCTTCTTTGTTTTCTATGCTTGTCCATAAGGATCTCAATTCTCTCAATTTCTCTCTTCGACCGACACACTCGAAACTCCATGAAGCATCTAAAAGATTTGGTATATTGCCGAATTTTTACTGTCAAATTTATACGCGTGAAACGTATTAACACACGAATTAACTCTAAATCGAATATTTTTCCGTACGACGAATGTTTGACCGCATGTTGGACCGTATTACAGTTTTACGAACCGATTAATACTTGTATTTATGCCGTCTCCATTTTTAACCGTATGTCGAATTGCTAACAAGGATTGAGAGCTAGCTAAAGCTAAACCGTACAAGTTGATTATGGTTCTTATTGGTTCGGTTCCGATATTCTGTTTGGATATTCATCAAATAGGCATATATTAGGACCTTTAGTTTAGTTAGTGGTGAGAAGGCAATAAATATATAAATGTTGTACGCGGAGAGAGAAAATTAATGAGAGTGGTACGTACGTAGGAGGAGTCTAGTAAAATTGAGGAGATGTGTAGTGTATTTATGGGAATAATAATAATACTAATAAGGACCACAAGCTGTATAGGAAGCAGTGTACGTGTGACGGGTGAGCAAGGGTTTGTGTTATATATGTATGTATGTATATTTTACTTTGGACCACGTCTATCTCAAGATGCGGCAGAACCATGTGTTTTAGTGTTATGGGGCATCAATAATTCAATATTGAATATGAAGTATTAACACACATAAATATATATATATATATATATAGNAAAAAAAAAGAAGAAGAAAGAAATCCTACCTAATTGCTTGAGGACTCTTCTTTGTTTTCTATGCTTGTCCATAAGGATCTCAATTCTCTCAATTTCTCTCTTCGACCGACACACTCGAAACTCCATGAAGCATCTAAAAGATTTGGTATATTGCCGAATTTTTACTGTCAAATTTATACGCGTGAAACGTATTAACACACGAATTAACTCTAAATCGAATATTTTTCCGTACGACGAATGTTTGACCGCATGTTGGACCGTATTACAGTTTTACGAACCGATTAATACTTGTATTTATGCCGTCTCCATTTTTAACCGTATGTCGAATTGCTAACAAGGATTGAGAGCTAGCTAAAGCTAAACCGTACAAGTTGATTATGGTTCTTATTGGTTCGGTTCCGATATTCTGTTTGGATATTCATCAAATAGGCATATATTAGGACCTTTAGTTTAGTTAGTGGTGAGAAGGCAATAAATATATAAATGTTGTACGCGGAGAGAGAAAATTAATGAGAGTGGTACGTACGTAGGAGGAGTCTAGTAAAATTGAGGAGATGTGTAGTGTATTTATGGGAATAATAATAATACTAATAAGGACCACAAGCTGTATAGGAAGCAGTGTACGTGTGACGGGTGAGCAAGGGTTTGTGTTATATATGTATGTATGTATATTTTACTTTGGACCACGTCTATCTCAAGATGCGGCAGAACCATGTGTTTTAGTGTTATGGGGCATCAATAATTCAATATTGAATATGAAGTATTAACACACATAAATATATATATATATATATATATATATTTATATGCGAGAATATATTTGATTGTCATTTTCATCCTATTCTCCATTCTCCATCATGCATGTTGATAAACTTGCGATATATATATATATATCCACCCACCTTATTTATACACTTTATAAACAATACCTTATTAGCTAGACTCTCTTTAGATCTGTACATCTATAGAGCTTGTGGGAGGATGATATCTAAGGGATTCTTTTTTTTCTTTATTTCTTTTTCTTAATTTGTGTATGAGAAGTAGATCAAATCAACAACTTAATCTTCTCTATGCGTGCGCTTCTTTGATATAAGCCCACCATGATATAAATACAAAGTCCAACGTAAAAACTACATATATAATGCATACTCATATGGCTCTCATATATATATATATACACATGAATGTAACAAGTAGCATGCACGTACGTCCATTCACACGTACATGTGGTTGTATGTAAGAAACACTAAAATGCTTAAAAACAACATTTATGATCTACACATGCATTAGATGGGCCAAGCCATCGATCGATTTTTATTCAAATGATAACAAACACTCAAAATTTGAATATAAATCTACATGTATGTATGTGTATATGTTAGATCATCAACTAATTAATTAACTGCTAGGTCCTTGCTAATTATTTGTCTATAAAAGTAAGGACATTTTCCACACCTTTAATGGCTCCAGCCATTATGGTCCTAAAAGATATATGTATTATTAATTGACTACTCCAGTAGTCCCTTAATGTTTTTAATTAATGTACTTAATTATTATATATATACACTAATTTCTTAATTTGTTGGTCAGAGGAGAATTCATGTAGTGTGAATTTAAAGTACCACGAACGCTCATATCTCTATTGATCCCTTTATATTTTTGTAATGGGTTATATATATATATATATATACCCTTTACATTTTTTTGGCTAATTTTACATGCATGCATGCAAGTCTCTAATTAATGTTTTGAGCTAATTAAGATTAAAAGACCTTATTTGACCAATCGAACGGGAGCATTATCTATCTATTAGAATAATAATAATAATAATAATAATAATAAAAAATTAAAAAAGAAAACAAGATGATTAATTGTTTAAACTTGTACGTGTAGAAACATTTTGCATATTTAAAGTGTGAAACACTTAAACTTTAATTGGTTTACTTACTCTCATTATTACTTTTTTCTTTCTTTTTAAAGTTTTAATTAGCCAACGTTATTTGACCAACCAGATCATCACATACACTTATAGATCTTGGACCCACCTCCATAGGACAACTCAAGTCAAGTCACATTTAAAATTATAAAATATACAATTTATTAGTTTGAAATAGATGAGATTATGTTTTTGTCTACAGTTTAGATCTGAATTCAATTTCTATTAAAAGTTACGAATTTTTTAAAAAACAGGTTCACCTCTTTGTCCCAAAAAAATTTTGGGTTTTAGCTAGCTTGCCTTAGAGAAACCAAGAACTGATCCGTCGGTGGCTTGTTAAATTCGACCGTGAGAGCGACTTTGGGAGATCCGCACACCAGATAGACTGAGAGAGAGAGAGAGAGAGGCAAAGTTGTGTCGCCTACCAGCCAGGCATTAGTCCCATTGTATGGCCGTACATTATTATAAGTAGGGAGGGTCCCACTACTTGCTCCGTCCTCTATTACAAATCAATAAATCTTTTTGGCCAGACCATTTTACAAAACAAATGCCGGATGATTATGTAGCAGGGTGGGACCCACCACTTTTCCCCTCCCAAAAGTATTATGAAGGGGTTTTCAACTTATGTGGCAGTAAGATCCACCATGCCACGTAAGCATCTGACATTTGTTTTGTAAGAAAATCTGGCAAAAAAGAAGCACTCATTACAAATTCGGGTTTACTGATATATACACGCTTAAGCTGACACCGTACCGACAGACCAAACGCATTTGTCTCTCCCGTCCATCCACCCGCACTCACCAGCCCTAATCCGAGAGTTATGGATAGCGAGATGAGTTTGCAACTCAATCAAATTCAAAAAAAAATTTACTATTTGAATTTTAAATGAGAAAATTGTCAATATTATATTTATAAGGATATTTGAAGTGAAATCTTTGTGATATGGTCCATATGAATATAACGATATATGTGTCATATGGAGTAAACAATAATGCCAATTAATTAACTAAAATGGAACACGTTAGCGTGATAGATAAGCTTGGGCGTTTTGATTCTTTCGAACTGTTTCCAGCAGCAAGCTAGAGAGAAAGAGAGGATGTGGTTTGTTATAAAACTTCGTTTTTGGGCCAAATCCACACAAATAGCTTGGTCAGAAAAAGAGAGAAAAAGAAAAAAAAAAAAAAACAAAAAGTTTAAGTGAGTTTAGAGCGTGTTACAATATAAATTAATGACGTCAAATTTAGTTGTGGATTACGACATCATGCATAATTATTTATAGTTAGAATAATAATTAATTTAAAATATTAAGGTTATATTGATCGAGTCAGTTATTGTTCGAGGAAACCTAAACAAAAGAAAAAGAAGAGACAAGAGTAGGAGAAGGAGGAGGTTCCACCGTTCCTGGCAGTGGTAGGTTGGTAGGTAGGTAATTAGGTACTGTGGTTTAGGGGGCGAGTCATAATTAAGGAAGTATGGTTTCGGTTTAGAAGACAACAAGGTGGTCGTTTGGGTCCCAGCATTCATTCGATCATCCTTAATTTTCTTTTTTTTTAAAAAAAAAAAAACTCATTAATTAATTTTGTATATTATTATATGATTAATTAGTCATAATTAAGATGATCGAGAATAAATATTTGAAAAGAAAACTAGTTAATAAGCAGCCTGCCTAACACGTGTTTATTCCAGGGATTAACTTTAATTAATATATATAATAATATAGTTGTTGAAAATGTTCTTTGAGCATTCGATCAATCAATAAAAAATCACCGACAGAGAGAGACCCCATGCTAGCTAGCTGCCTCGGGATTTAATTAACTAATACAGAAGGTGATAATAAGGGGATTGATGGAGGGAGTGAGCATGCATACGCGTTTTGTTTGGCGCACGTACATAGGTAATTAATTAATAAAATGCTCCTTAATTAATTAGTTGGTCTTATTTTGTTAGACCAATTAATTTATTATAATGCTGCTCCACATTGACCGACTATATTTGACGTCTCCACCACGTTCCGTTTGCTTTATTCTTACAAGCGTTGTGCACATGTGTTATTCATGTTCTTCACACTGGGCTTAAATTATTAATGCAATAAATTTTTAGTGCGAGTGGGAGAGAGATATGGAGAGAAAAGTAAAAATTGAATAGGTAGTTACATTGAGATTTTATGGATAGTTTAGGGAGAGAGGATATGATTTATTAGCACTATAATCGTTCCTAAGTGGGCTTCGTAGGCAGACGTAATTGAGGCATAAGAATAAAAATTAGTGTTAAAAAGAAAAAAGTAGGGTTGAAGTATAATTTATTTTAAAAAACCCATTATAAAATGAAAATTTTGGCTAAAAACTTTTATTTGAAAAATATTTTACGATTTAGTCCAACTAACATTTCCTTTTAGCCTAAGTCTTCTGGTTAACACATTGCAATCCTCTCACCTTGAAGAGGGTTGCAGTGCCTTCTATTATACATACACTGCAACTTTCTTCAAGGGTGAGACTTTAAGTGTTTAACTAGGGGTCTTAGACTAAAAGAAAACGTTTGTTAAATTAAATTTTAATTTTTTTTTCAAGTAAAAGTTTTTAGGGGATTTTGGCCAAAAACTACTACTTGGAAAATGTTTTAGGATTTAGCCCAACAAACGTTTTTTTTTAGTCTAAGGCCCAAGAGGGTTTCAGTCAGAGGGTTTCAGTGTGTGTAATTTATAGGAAGAGGGTTTCAGTGAAACCCTCTCCGAGAGGGTTTCAGTCAGTTATCGGGTTTCAGTCAGTTATCCTTGGGCCTTAGACTAAAAGAAAACGTTTGTTGGGCTAAATCCTAAAACGTTTTTCAAGTAGGAGTTTTTGGCCAAAATTCCCAAGTTTTTAACCAAAATTCTCTTATAAAATTATAATAATGCGCTTCTAATGTTTGTATTTTTGGGTGCAAACCCAACACTTAGCAAGGAACCATCCGTAAATGTGTGCAGATAATGCACGTACGTAATTTAGTTCAAACATCAATCATGTTAAGCTCATGAAAAACACACTCTCAAATTCAATTAAGACATTAATTTACAAAAAAATGGGGGAAAAAAACATATACAAAAACCCAATTAAGACATAAACATTTAAAAGGAGAAGAAGAAGAAAAACAAATAGGACAAACAGCTCCCGAATCCTGGATTCCTGATAGGGGTAGCTAAGATGGAATCAAAAGTTTCTTCAAAAAAAAAAAGATGAAATCAAAAGGATGATGATGAAGTCATTGAATGGGTCATAAAATACAATGTAGTACATGAACCAACGCACCACATGTCACGTTTTCAGTAATGTGTATGATGGTCGGTCTTTTTTACTTTTATGCTCGGGTGGTTGAGGAGCCCTAACTATTCAAACATTTAAAACTAACAAATATTACTTACTTTAGGATTTCTTAATTTCTTGTAAAAATAAGCCAAACAAATACCACAAGTTTCACATGTCATTGACCAAATCGACTATTTTTTTTTTGCATTGCTCGAATTTTAGATACAATGATGTATATAGTAAGGTAATCATCTTTGCAGAAAATCAACTCTTAGCGTCATATCTTCAAATATAGCATGTCACAAAAATTCAAACCTTCATTTCTCTTTTCTTTGTCCTCGAAAGTATCTATTTCGAAATTCCGAAAATCCCTCTCTCCTAAAAGAAAAAAAATTACTTGCACAGGCCAAAGCAAATTCATCTTGGCTCAAGTGTGGTATGACCTAAGCTCGGGCACAATTAAGTCGGGGGCAGTTAGTTGAGAACTATCTATAAAAACATCTCCAATGTAAATGTTTTTTAGTTGTGTATGGTATATTTTACAAGACATCTTATTATGACTTGTTTCATATGTGGCAAGAATAGGATGTCTTGTGAATGCTAATTAATAGTAAACATTCTAAAAAGAGATTCAAAGACATCACCAAGTCTTCCCATTCCAATGCTATATTAGCTTCCAAGCTTGGGAGGAGTTTTTTTTTTTTTTTTTTTTGAGAAGTGAAAACTGATATTTCCTACAGGTCATTTACATTTTATCACATTCACAAAATTCAGTGAAGATGTCTTAAAAGTGTGTTTTTACACTTGTTTTAATTTTAAAGTGGATGCCCTAAAATACCAGACAACTAATTTAGTGATGGACCCCAAAGAAGAAATCAGAAATGTAAAGAGTTTAGAAAGAGTTCTGAATGTTTGATGAATAAGGATTTGAGCCCTTAATTGAGGGGATGGTAGGTACAATATTAAGGAGAGAGAGAGAGAGGAAGGAATCTTTGCAGGGATCGTTTGCTAATTTAGCATCATTTTTATTTGTCCTCGACTAGAGTAGAGCCCACATGAGCTAATTTAATGACTATGGTCCCTGTCTTGACCAAATTTTTGGATCCATTGTTTAACTTGACATGGATATTTGTTGAATTTATAATGACCATGGTCCCTGTTTTACTATTGATTTCGTACATGCTCATTCCTCATCACTTAGACATTTATTGGAAAATCAAACAATTGTTTGTCATTTTCAAGTGGTACCTACTATACATAACAAAAAAAACGTTGGTCACACAACAAACCTGTCGATAAATGATAATTAAATATTTATTTCTTCAATAAATAAATATTTTTTTTTTAAAATTACGCCAGTACTTAATAATTAGCAAGTGCCCCCTCATAAAAAAAGAAAAAAGAAAAAGGAGGAAAAAAGTGGTGTAAAAATGCAAAAAGAAAAGAAAAAAAAATGTAACCTAACAAAAGATACAGTAGAAAAGGCGAGACTTGGCTCCACAGCAATAATACATCTCTGTGAAGATCAGAAAAGATGGAAGATGATCACATGCAGACTTGTTGATTGAGGGTGACCCGACAAGCCTTGCTAGAGATGGTAAGATGATACCCGTACTTTCTTGTCTTGGGTTCGTTCGGGCTTGCACACATAGACCCCACCCATACCCATTCACCCAAAACTAATAGTAACATTTCTTTTCAAATTCAAATACCCTAACGCCATTTTTGTTATAACCTTTTAGTAGATTGTTCATCTGTCCAGAATACTTATCTGTGGGCTGTGGCCCGGTGTGGATGGTGGATACATCATCTGGGCTGGTTGCTGGTTGGCTGGCCCAACAGATAACTTAGCTAGGTCCAATGGTGGGTATTGGCCTGCTTAAGCTTGGGATCTCCTCTCCTGGACTGGAGAAATTTGGAAGGGTGCAATAATTTAAGCAGAGTTGCTTGCCATTTCTTTATTCTCAGTTCAGTGTGTGCATAGCTTCAGCCCACCATAAGCTTCCCACTATGACTTTTCTTATGTCCTGTCTAAAATGCCTGGTCTGAGATACATTGAACCACAAAATCTACTCAGAACCCTCAAAATTTGTCCAACATTTAGTCAGGGACTAGCAACAGAGAAAGAGCCAGAAGGAGAAAAATAAATTAAAATCACATTGTAGTAGCGGACATTAAGTTGTTCAAGATAAGATAAAATTTCATTAAAAAAACAACACTTCAGTTGTTGACCCTTAATTATTAGTTACCTCCATTCCATTGTAACTGATTCCACATTGATAATGTGCTACACTGCTACAGTCTACAAGTCAATAAGATCATTTTCAGGAAAAAAAAAAACCTTTTACAACATTTCATTGGTGGGTGTAAATGAAGTGTAATAAGTAAGAAGGGTGTTAAAACTTAAAAACAAAAACAAAAACTGGAGTCAGTGGCCGCAAAAGAACTCCACAACCAAAAACCCCCGAGATTTTCTCTTCTGTTATTACTCTTCTCCCCCAGCCCAACCCAAGCAGACCAAAGAAGCAATGTCGTCACTGAAAGAGATCCTAACTCGACGACCCGTAGCCGCCACGATCCGGCTCACCGTCCCTGCTGGCGCTGCCCGTCCTGCTCCACCTGTCGGACCTGCTTTGGGTCAGTATCGACTCAACCTCATGGCCTTCTGCAAGGACTTCAACGCTCGAACCCAGAAATATAAACCCGACACTCCAATGGCCGTTACCATCACCGCTTTCAAAGACAACACTTTCGAGTTCACCGTTAAATCTCCCTCCGTCACTTGGTACCTCAAAAAGGCCGCAGGGATCGAGTTGGGTAGCGGCCGACCGGGTCACGTCGTCGCTTCCACTCTAACCCTAAAGCACATTTATGAGATCGCCAAGGTAAAGCAATCTGACCCTTACTGCCAGTACATGTCGTTGGAGTCCATTTGCAAGTCCATTATCGGAACGTCTAATACTATGGGGATTAAAGTTCAGAAGGATTTGGATTGATTGATTGAATTCTCTAGGGTTTTGTTTTTTTTGTTTACGTTCTTCCTTCATTTTAGCTTCGTTTTTGGGGAGAGAGAGAGAAAAAGGGAACATTTTGTTGTATTTTTCCTTCTTATTTTTCTCCAATTAGAGGACAGTAGAACTTATAGAATTATTCACCTTTTTTGTTTGTGTTTGTTCAGAAATAATGCAACTTTGTAAGTTAGGGTTCGAAAATTCTACTTTAATCTGAGGTATGGAAAGACAGATACACTGGCAATGAATGCATTATTAACAAGTGAATTGGGACCTTCTAGGGTTATGTTTATGTGCCTTCATTTTAGCTTCATTTTTGGGAGAGCAAGAAAATGTTTTATTGTATTTTACCTTCTTATGTTTCTCTGATTAGTGTGGAGGGTGTGGAATTATTCACCTTTTTGTTAGTTTCCTTAGAAAATAATATTAGCTTTGTAAGTTAGGGTTCTTAAATTCTACATTAAGAAGAAAAGTTTCCACTTGGGAAGAGCTATGTAGTTGCAATGGATGCATTAACAATTGAACCATTTGATGTTGGGATCTTCTTGTGGGTATTTCAGATGTTTTGCTGTTTCTGGATTTTGACATGGGGTCACTAACATTATCATGCATTTGAAGTGAGTAGAAACCATCCTAACTTGGTTTATTAGGTTTGGTTTCTTTAGGGGGGATGAGATTATCTTGTCTGAAACAGCTTACTTTGTTTGTAGTGCATGTTATTACGAGGTTAATGCAGTGCAGGTTGTACAATAATGGAGATTCTTTTAGGTGATAACAGCCAATTATGGTTATATATGTAGACTGCTTGCTACATGCTCGATGAGTTTGAAAAGGTCCTTTTGATTGATGATTATTAGCTGAATTTGTGAATGAGTGAATCATGGTGCAATTAGAGTTAAGCTATATAGTTGAGACAGGGTTAGTCCTCTTTGAAAATTTTGTATATGAATCATGGTTGTTTCTCTGTAGTTTGATCAATTTGGTTTTCATATCATTGTGTCTTCTGTAGAATTTGTTGAATTGGTTCATAATTTGTTGGTGTTTAAGCAATCTAGATAATCATGTTTTGACATAGGGTTTAGGATACAAATGTAGGATTATATGCATGGTTTCCTATACTTGATGGTTCAGGTTTTAGGGCACAAAGATAGATACACAGCCTGTGTTTGCTGTCTAGGTTTCTCCTTATAGTTGATCAGATGAATATTAGTGAACATCATGGGTTCACAAGTGATCTCAATTCCTGTTGTAATTAAGATAAGTGGTTTAGGAAGGCTTCCCCTTCTAGGGCGTTACAAGGTCTAGTGTTTGAAACTCAGAGATCCCTTGATTCAACTGAGGGTGTGGATTCCAAATTTTTATCCCTCCCTTGGAGACTACTTATTGGCAATCTATGTGCCAGCTGCTTAAAGCTCTAGCCTCTAGGCCTAGACATTCCTACGTCTCCCGTTATTTTCAGCACTGGCTGTCTAGAAGAAAATTTTCTTACTTACTGGAAGTGTTTCTGTTCTTTGAATCATTATCCATTTTCCGTTTTTCAAGTGGGCTGGTGTGACTCTGAAGTCTACAAAAAAGCAAAAGAAAAACAAGTAATAGGCCTTTGATATCCTGAGCAGCTGGTCTGGTTTGCATTAGCGATGTCTAATATGAGCAGAAGGCGGGACGGTTCCATTTGTTAATATTGCTGGCTTCCTCAAAAGGCTCCTACTGATTAATTGATGAGCAAACCCATTTGTAAAATTTGAGAGATATATACACAAATATATAGCCTATAGATTTTTTTTTTTCGAGAATGTAAGGCTGTTTTTAAAATATCAATAATAACTCTTAATGCTTATGGGAATTGAACCTCTAACCTGTCAACAACAACAAGCAAATACCAACTTATCAAAGCTCCTTGTCTTATGGAATTCAGATTTGATGGGAGTGAAAAAAAATGACTTACTTTCACTTACATTCCAAATTTTCGCTTAATAAAAGGTCTGATTTATCACTTCTCACTGAAAATTCTAAAATTATGTGATAAATGAAAAACAAAAACATTATGCTGGTGTCTAAGTAACCAGAATACAAAGCAAGAGCGGGAGTGGTAATAAAAGCAAGAGCGGGAACGACGAAGCGACTAATTTAAAAACGAAAATGCTTTTGGTACTGGGATTGAGGATGCCACCTCAATCTGTATAAATAAACAGATTGAGGGCCCGATCCCTATAGCATTTCTCATTTAAAAATGTCTCTAATTTCAGACTGCTTTTGGAATGAAAACTTTGCAGCCCTAGTTCTAAAATGCCTTTCAAATGTTTTTGGAGACTTCAATGGAATGGATGCATCGAGTCCAAGTATTTATTATTATTATTATTTTTTTTCGTGCTTAGAAATTGAGAATCTGAGGGGACTCGAACTCAAGTCGTGGGGACTGGGAAGTATAGTTAAGTACCTTCTCAACACAGCTTCCACAAGGGAGAGACTGGAATTTAGAGAGAGACAGAGAGAGAGAGAGAGAGAGAGAGAGAGCATATAAACGAGGTTTTCGTGAAAAAGAAAAGGAAAGAGAGAGAGAGAGAGAGGGGCCTCATCAAGTCATCAGTATTGTTTTTCTCTTCCTCTCTGGGGATATAACACAGGCAGGTTAGCCGATGTGGAAACTATCTCACAAAAGGATTCTGTTTTTGGTAGATCAAAATGGGTTCAAGAGCAGAAGAAGATCATCTTCTCTCAAATTCATGGAGTTTTACAGCTCACAACCCTCCATCAAAGGAAACGAAGAATCTGCTCGAGAAATTTCCAATCTTCTCAAACATGATAACTGGCAGTTCCTCATGGACTCATCAGATATACCCAAGAAGCTAAACCCTGAAATAATTCGGTCCGTACTCCTTCAAAACCAGGTCAGTGACCCCAAACGCCTTCTCAATTTCTTCTACTGGTCTGAATGCCAAATGCTTATCCCTCAAAAATGGGATTCCTACTCAATCATGGCCATACATCTTTGTAATTCGAACTTGTTCGGACCCGCAAACGGATTATTAGAACGTATGGTACAAACCTATTCGTCTCCTTCCACGATTTCAGATTCAATTGTTAGTAGTTGTCGAGAAGTTAAAGGGTCTAATCCTGTGGTGGTTGATATATTAATTGATACGTATAAGAAAATGGGTAAGTTGGGAAATTCTGTGGAGGTCTTTTTAGCTGTAAAAAATGTTGAATTTTTTCCTAGTTTAAGGTGCTTGAATTCTCTAATGAAGGATTTATTGAAGGCCAATAGGATGGGATTGTTTTGGATGGTCTATGATAAAATGTAAGAGGCCAAAATGTCTCTTGATGTTTACACTTATTCAAATGTTATTGGAGCTCTCTGCAAGGTTGGTAAAGTAAAAGAGGCAAAAAGGGTCCTCTTTGAAATGGAGGAGAAAGGTTGCAGTCCCAACTCAGTAACCTATAATGTGGTTATTGGAGGTTTGTGCAGGGTAGGAGCTGTTGATGAAGCTTTTGAGTTGAAACAATCCATGGTTCAGAAGGGGTTAGTCCCTGATAGCTATACTTTCACCATACTGATCAATGGGTTATGCAAAGAGAGAAGGTCAAGAGAGGCGAAATTGATATTGGTGGAGATGTCAGAGATGGGTCTGAACCCCAATTATGTCACGTACTCAGCTTTGATTGATGGGCTCATGAAAGAAGGAAACGTAGAAGAAGCTTTCAGAGTGAGGGACGAGATGGTAGCTAATAGAATTCAGCTAAATCGCATCACGTATAATATGCTTCTTGGTGGACTCTGTAAGGCTGGTAGAATGGAGAAGGCATGTGAAATCTTGAATGAGATGGTTGAAATGGGCTGGGAATCAGATTCTCAAACTTATAATTTGGTGATTGAGGGTTACTGTCGAGAGCGTAATATGCGTAGGGCCTTTGAGCTGCTTGATGAGATGAAGAGAAAGAACTTACCACTGACAGAATTCACTTATAGTGTTATAATCAATGGCTTATGCCAATCTGGGGATTACTTGAAAGCTAGTGGGGTTTTGGACGAAATGGTAAGATGGGGTTTGAAGCCGAATGCTGTGATCTACACAAATCTTATTACAGGTCATTGCAGGGAAGGTAAGTTCGAAGATGCTATTAAGGTTTTAGAGGGAATGAGTAAGAAAGGAGTTGCACCAGACGCTTTTTGCTACAATTCTCTTATAACGGGCTTCTGTAAAGCTGGGAAAATGGAAGAGGCAAAGACTTACTTGGTGGAAATGGTAGCAAAAGGGTTAAAGCCAAATGCATTTACATATGGACCTTTCATCCATGGACATAGCAAGGCAGGGGAAATGCAGGAGGCAAGCAGGTATTTTACAGAGATGCTTGATCATGGTTTGTTGCCGAATGACGTGATTTATACTTCCCTGATTGATGGATACTGCAAAGTGGGGGACACTAATGAAGCGTTCTCGACATTTCACTCCATGATACAAAGAGGAGTTCTCCCTGACGTGAAAGCTTACAGTGCCCTCATACATGGTCTCTCAAGGAACGGAAAGATTCAGGAGGCTATGCGGACCTTCTCAGAATTTCAAGAGAAGGGTTTGGTTCCTGACATCTATACCTACAGTGCTCTCATCTCCGGGTTCTGTAAGCAAGCTGAGATTGATAAAGCTTTCGAACTTCATGATGAGATGTGCAGGAAAGGAATCAAGGCAAATATTGTTACCTACAATTCCATGATTGATGGTCTATGTAAGTCGGGGGATATCGAAAGAGCTAGAAAATTGTTTGACAGCATTCCAGAAAAGGGTCTGGTACCTAATGGTGTCACCTACGCTGCAATAATAGATGGGTACTGCAAATCGGGGAACATAACTGAGGGATTCAGATTGTTCAATGAGATGCCATCAAGGGGAGTCCAGCCAGATAGATTTGTTTACAATGTTCTTGTGGATGGATGCTGCAAGGAAGGAAACATGGAAAAAGCTCTGAATTTGTTTCAGGAAATGGTGGGTAAGGGCTTAGCTACTACACTCTCTTTCAACATTCTAATTGATGGGTTTTGTAAACATGGGGAACTGCAAGAAGCCAACCGGCTGCTAGAAGAGATGATAGATAAGAAGGTCATGCCTAATAATGTTACGTACACGACTGTCATTGACTGGTGTTGCAAGGCGGGAAAAATGGAAGAGGCGCACCGGCTCTTCATTGAGATGCAGGACAAGAATCTGATGCCAAACACCGTAACTTATACTTCACTCATATATGGTTACAATAGAAAAGGGAATGTACCAGAGGCATTTGCACTATTTGAGGAGATGATAAAGAAAGGAATCAAGCCAGATGAAATCACCTACGGTTTAATGGTTGATGCTTACTGTAAACAAGGGAACTTGACAGAGGCTTTTAAGTTGCGGGATGAGATCATGGTGAAGGGAATGCCAGTGATCAACACAGCCTATGATGCTCTGATAGATGCACTCTCGGAGAAGGAAGAATTTTCTGAAGCATTGAGATTGCTTAATGAAATGGGAGAACAAGGACTTACGCCCAGCCTTGCCAAGTGTAGTAATCTGATTCGTATGTGTCATGAGGCTGGCAATTTGGACGAAGCTACTAATATTTTAGGCATCATGGCTAAATTTGGATGGGTTCCAAACACAACTAGCGTAAGTAGTTTCATAGATAGACACCAAAATGATGTGCAATGCGAGGATTCTGACCTTCTTTTGAAGCAAATAGCATAGGGAATGTTGGTATTTGAATTAACTTAGAAGTAGAACAGTATTGCTGCTGCTGCTTTGTGCGGACTGCAATCTACGAAGCCCGCAGAGGCAAATCTGGTGCTGGTTCTGGAGTGAGAACTAGGCATCCATATGTAACCATCAACAACGACAGCTTTTTAAATTCTATGGAAGGTAAATGATCTGGCTTTGTTACCTTTTAGTTGTGTTGGAACTTGGAAGATCTCTCTCCCTAACTTAGTCTGAAAGTGTAGTTAATGTATTAGTCGGGTTGTTCTTTTGCCTAACTGACATTTTATTATATCTGACAGCAGCTCCTATACATTCTTCTGTTATCGAGCAGACGGACGATTACAGTGGTGGTGATGCTTCCAACCATACTGTGCCAGAGGTTCCGAGCTTGGAGAGGTAGCAGGGACCGACTTTCTTATACCTTAATCATATTGGAAGAGATCACTTTTTAATTGATGATTTGTTTGCTTTTTTCTCCCCTAATCGGGTAACTTATTGGTCGGAAGAGCGAGTTACTTAATAGTGAGGTGCATCATTCTTTGAGCTAGTTATCTTTGTATTTATTTTGATTTTGGATCACAAATATCCCTCCTCTGATATGTTGTAAGCCATTTGTTTAAAAAGAGTACCATTTTGGAGTTTCTCCATCATAAGGTTAATTGTAGATCAATATTACATCTGTTTTTTTTTCCTTTGTAAGAACTTGTGATTTTGGATGACCCTGTGATTCTCAAACTTAAATCTTTTTTTTTAGATCAGAAATATCAGTTGATGGTTAAGATCCTTGGATCAGTTTAACATTCAGGTTATGCCCTGTTCTACTGGCCATAGTACATGGCTGTCATTTGTATATCAAATAATACCTGAATGATTCGTTCAACTCCAAAGTCCAACCAACTGCTTAGTGAAGTGCCTGCCTAGTCGGACTGTAGGAGATTCATCTAAAAGCCAGCTACAACACCATCACTGTTGGCAGTTGGCACTATGGTTATCTATGCCATAACCAGAAAACCAAACCATGAAAACTTCCATCTTATTTTCTTTTTAATTTTGCTTAGAATTCAACTTTGAACCTGATATGCAACAAATTTTTATGGATGTTTTTGTTTGTTTTTTCATTCAGAATTCTTACTTTTGTGATGGTAAACATTAGAACCTGACTCCTCAACTGACCAATGAGATCACACAGTTTCGTCCCGAAGTGGGACACAATGTCATGTACTACCATATGTGCCATGATGGAGGTTTCACAGACGGGTCAATTTTTTTTTTTTTTTTTTCAAAAGATGAAAAAGACCAGACAGGCAGATACGTTCAGTCGTTTTCAGGGTAAGACGAAGGCACTCCACGGAAGTGCAACTTCTCATATTAACAATTTTCTCTTCAACCCACCACATAAAAAGTCTGCAACTGCAAAACTCCCCATCTGCCATCCCAACCCTCCCAAAAGAAGAACGAAATCAAAAGGAGATCATAAAACAAAACACCTTCCATCCAAAGACCAGCAGATGAGAGCTGGTGCAGCTCTAGCACTCGCGATAGAGTGGGGGCTATCTTAAATAACACTCACATGGTCCCATTGTTTATGGACATCCATCAGCATGCCTGCCGACTTGATCACTCCCTCTTAAACCAAAAACCACTTGTGACTGCCCTCTCCAGTTTAGAATCTGCCCCAAATTTACGAAATGTAACCACACGTAAAGCACACCTCCATCATATAATGAGATTGCCCATCTTCTATGTGGTCAACGTTTCAATAACACTCGCCTCGAGTACGTTATCTGCTCATGTTTGCAACATAGCGAGGACCTCATCGTCAATTAAGGCTGACTCTGCTGCATGCTGGAGAACGGTTTTGCCTTCTCTGTCAAAAGCCAACGGATCAGCTCCCCTGCAACCACATCAAGAAACATTTTTAAGTGGAAATTTGATTATTGAATACAAATGGGACTTCCTGGCAATCCGGAATTGCAATTTGCATCTATTTCATACCGCAGGAATGTAAAAGCAACCAGGTAAGACTCCAAGGAAGTTACAAAATGCATTATCATAAATGCGGTGTCCATGTAAGCCGACTACCTCATCATTGACCAGGTCTCACCTGTGGATCCTTCAGGCGGATTGAAAGTTTGGTGATTCTTATGTTGTAGTATTAGCAGGTAGTATCACAGTTCCAGTATGCTATAAATAATAACCATTAACAATTTGCACACAATAAAAGCTAAACAATTTATTGAGAAATCAAACTTTTTTCCTTTCTTTGTTTTTTTGTCCCCCCTTTTCGGGTGAAAAAACTTCTCCTGATGTAAAAGATTATACGTTTGTGAGTAAAGATACATATGTATACAAGGTCAACACCAAAGTCACAGGTAAACAGGAGAAAGAATATGAAGTTACTTTAGTAAACACACTGGATTTATTAACCATGAAGGGAATGAAATCACATAAATACCTTGTAATAAGCAGTTTCGCAAACACAGTTCTGCCTCTAAGAATACAATGGTGGAGCGGCGTCTGGCCTCTTGAATCAGGAGCATTTATATTGGCACCATACTGTAACAGGAGCTCTATCATTCCTATGTCTGCAGTGTGACATGCAAGGTGCAGCAGGGAGCATCCCTCAACACATTCTTCCACATCCTGGTCCTCCACAATTGTGCTTGCAGAGTTCAAAGCGCTTGCCATAGATGCATTGTCCATATCATCTCCTGTTAAGCAACTAGAGCTGCGTTCAAGACTTGATTCTTGCAGTAGCGTCATTTTCGCTGAAGACATGCTAAATGCTGCTTCTCCATGCACAGCATTGACATCTCCACCAGAGCTAACGATGTGGTGGTACACTGCCTTCTTGTCATTTGAACGAACACTGTCCAACATCTGAGCAGAAAGATGATCTTGATCCTTTGGCTTGTGAACGAAGAGCTTTTCAGCATACTGCAACCAGAAGAAAACAGACTTCGGTTCTAGATCCCAAATTTTTCATTTTTTTAAACATGCAGACCCAAACAAACACCACAGTAGAGAACACAGATTGCATCTCCTAAAACTTCAACTGAAAAGATATTTCTTTTAAATACCTTAAATTGTGCAGTGTAAACAAATGTATTCCTATTGACTGTATAAACAGCTAGATACAAATATTTGATGACATTTAGATTCATTCAAATTAGAGTATACGTAAACAACACATGGGTACAACTTAGTGTCCAGCACAAAATTCAGAGACAATGGATTGTCTTTGTTACATAGATAACAAGGTTTAGTATATGGAGGAGATATTGTATCTCAAGGTGGCACGGACATGCTAATGTCATCAGTCTGTTTCTTTATCAGCTGGTGGTAGGAATTAACCACTCCACAAGCTTCTATTATCTTTCCCTTCTGTCATTCATGGAATTTTTTATTTTTTTTTTCAAATTCTCAAATCAAGGTTTAAGTGGATATGTATGATTCACTTTCTAATCACATCCCTATAACCGATGCAGAAGCAAATGATATCTTTAATTTCCAATCAACAAGGGTTAAAGTAGTCAGGTTAAATAAATAATACATGCCCATTCGTCAAACACATTGTGCATATAAATAATCTCATCAAATAAGCACACTATTTTCTTAACATGTTGCTGGATTATACCAATCTTCAATATATTTACAGGTTTTGGCTGGGTACGTCTGAAGAAAGAGTCCCAACGGGTCTAATACCAAACTCATACTTCATGACCAATCAAATTATAGTTTCTCACCCTTCTAAAATGAATCCAGTTCCAGAAAAACATTTATTCTCTATTAAGTCATGTGATAACTACAAAATAGAAGGAATCGAACGAACAAAAAGATGGATAGATTTGTTTGGCATGATACCTTAGCATGGATGAACTTTTCTTTTATTGAAATAGGATCAAAATGATTAGGTTTGCTCATACGAAGCTGCTGGTGTTTACTGCACAAGAAGAACAATGTGAAATTTAGCAACAACTTATTAAAATACTGAGTTTGGAGAGACATACTTGTTATGAAATATTTGCCTTTTAGGGATGTCATCAGCCTGAAAAGTGCTTCCTGAGTTCAATAACTCCTCCCAAACAGAATTTGCATACGTATTACCTAGTGATTGAAACAGTGTTATAACAGAAGGCTCCCAGACTTTCACATCAAGCGTCAGTGACCTGACCTGCAAGTACAAAACAAGGTAAATTATTATTTCTCAAAGGAGGTCAATCACAAAAGCTACTGTTATAGACAAGAAAAGCCGTCTCTTCATCAGAAAAAACCTCACAACAAACCATAAACAAAAGTATGTTGGCATCAATTTACTTGTAATATCATCTAGAAAAATTTCTCATTGTACTCCAGTCTCCAGACGATAAAAATTGAAGAAATAGCCAACCTAGATTACCTTTGATATATGTACACCAAGATTACGATGGACACCTGAACATTCAATGCAGACAAGAATCCCGAGGTTTAATGATGCCCAATCTGGATCAGGAGCACCACAATCAGCACATTTATTGTTTCCAGGTACTCTTCTCAGTACATCAATTGGCTTCTCTGTTTTTACACTAAACCTGTGCTGTTGTGAACTTCTAGATGAACGTTCATGATGTCCACTGAACAGGCTCCTCTCGGAGTTATATTCTTCAATTGCCGAGTTATCAAAATCAGAGGAGCTCTCAAATGAGCTACACTCACTAGCACAGCGATGATGATCACTGTCCATCGGACTAGCAGGGAGACACTGAAACATTATATCTTACCAGTAAATTATTTAATATTGAACAAAAACTAGAGATTCCTCCAACATAAAGAGAATAACTAGAAGGTGAATATATTGGATACAATACCAACAATTATAGAAAATTGATGGATAAAAATGAATATAGAAGGTTCAGACTTCAGATCAGTTACTTGTTCAGGTGATTGGGAACTCAGCAGTGAAGCAATAACTCCTGTAATCTTTTCAATCCAGTCCATTTGATCCATTGCACTCTCTGCCTGTGTAAACAACATATTGAGGTACCTTTACAAATATGATAACATTGCCCTCTATCCACAGTCTGATTAATATTGGTGGGGTTCTATTTGGTAGGGGTCAAAAGAAAGAAAATTTTATGCATCAAATTATAAGAATACCTAAGCTTACGTGTGTCTGCTGATCGCTAAAACAGTACCTGCAAAGTGTAGTTCTTCGCTGGCGAAATAATCCTGAAACAAAATCTCAAATCTGATTGGTCCGCATCAACTTTAATTGTTGATGTAAGCAGGTTCACAGTATGATGAGCAACAGACTTCTCATCATGCACACCACCATGATAATGAGAAGAAAGCCACCGGCTCAACAGCCCAGAACTAAGTTCAGAGGAATTATGACTTCTCTGACTGGACAGTTGACCTCCAGTTCCCTACAAGAATATACTCAATCTTAGCTACAGGACAAAGATTCAAATAGGTATTAACCAAATAAAAAAGAAATCTCAAATGCTGCACAGCGGAAATCATTTGTAGGCTAATGGCATACAGATGGTCTGCTCCCTTGTTTGCGATAGTAGTACAGCATTCCTCGGCTATCAAGAACAAAAAACCTTCTCTTCCAGTCACCTCTCAAGTTTGAGGAACGTTTTGAGAGATAACCTTGACGGATTGTTTGGACCTGAAATACCATGTATTGGCTTAGATGTAGAAGTAAAGGCAGAAGTATTAAACTTGCAACGCTCAGTCTGTGATTTAAATAGTTTCCTTGGGATACCTTTCCCCTTGCGGCAGATTGCATAACGGCTTGTATCACTTTATGTGAACTTCTACCAATGGTTTGTACACCATCTCCATTAGGAGAACCATGTGAGGCATGTGAGCTATTTGAAGACCACCGACTTTCTCGATCAATCTGCCTTTTGTACTCTTGCATCCTTTCAGTGAGAGCTGCCTGCTCATAGACGGACCTTTCTCGTGATTGTTTTGCATAAGTCAAGACCTTCAAAACAACCAAAATCCAGGAAGATGTGCTTATAAAAAAAGAGGAAAAACAGTCCAAGAAGACATAAATGCATAAACATATCTCGACCAAAACATTCTGAAATTCTGAACTAAGGAAAGATACAACAATGCATTAAATGCTAAATATGGAAAAAGGGAAAGCGAAAAATGAACCAAAATTGTTAGCAAACTACCGGGTAAAAAGATAACAAACCTGGTTGATATAAGGCTCCATCTGATGCAATAGCTCATAACCCTGCATGAAGTCCAAAACAAAATATTCAACAGAGTATATAACAAGTGAGGCAAATCAGAACGGGGAAGAGAAATTCACCACAAGACCCACCTGTTTGAAGTACCGAAGATGAGCATCCATCGTCCCACTAACAGCCTCCAAAAATTCAAACCTCTTTTTTGCTTCAACATTAGAAAGAGCAATAACCTGGATTGGCAGACATGTCAACTTACAGGACGTTGCTGCTTCTGGCATCTATGAAACATCAGAAAAGATACATTCTGGACACGAAAGGATGCAAAAAGTTACATACCAAACTGAAGCGAGCTTGCTCAAATGTAGACCTTGCAGTGTGAAGTTCCTGTTGTATCTCCACACAAGATTAATACTCACAAAACCTATAGAATATTTTATGCATCAAAAGAATTAAAACATTTCATTTGAACACAAGTTATTATTTAGACAATACCTCCTCCAAAACAGTGGCTACGTCCAACCTTGTGCTTTTCCTCAGCGACAGAAACTTCTCACGAGCCTGTTGCAAAGAATGGGCATTGCTTTGATGAAACTGTTACTTGTGAAGTCATAACAACGAATTGGTTCAAATATCCTCAGATTCCTGAATGGTCCATTCAAATCAGGATTCCAATCATGTTGCTTTCTATTTTCTCATCGACTAACCCTTGGCGTTCCAAATAAAATTCCACTTTTTATTTAAATGAACGTTGGTCCATGTTGTGCAGCAATTGCTAAGCACCACTGAGATTTCTTGGCCCCTATTGACCAAGATAAAGAGTTATAAGGTGGAGATGTATTGTGTTCACAAACTGAAAACCAGTCCTGGAATTATCATCACATTATGCTGTAGCGGTAAAAATCATCAATAAAACAATCACAAGTATCGATGCCTATAAACAGCTTTCATAGTCTGTGAATCTTAATCCAGTAACTGAAGCTCAACTGATAGACGATTATCTTTTTCTGTAACTATTTGTACAGTGATCAGCTTGAGCAGGATCAGAATGCCCCTGATTCACAGGTCGCAACTTGGTTCAGATTGTCCGAACTTCGATTCACTATTATGTTTGAGCTGGTTTTGAGAGCTTCACTCAATCTTAACCCCAACAAACTCAACAATGACTCCACATTTGTCTCACATCTAAGATGTAGCATGCTAACTCTAGTTCCCAAAGGAACAGACAGCTAAAATGCAATTTCTCTAAGGAGTAAAATCAGACTACAAATTAAAATTGAGTGTACACTTTTTTTTTAAGTAGCAAATTTCTGAAGTGAACTACAGGAAGCGCTATTCAGTTAAATAATTATATCAGCCACATTTAAAAGTAAGCCAAGAATGTAGCCACTTCAAGTAGCATAAAAAGAATAGGATCAAACAACAGACATTGGGTAACACACTTGAGATTTCCTAAAAATCCAGAGGTAACCAGTTCTTGTAGACCAAGAATGATTATTTCCTAAGGGACTCCTGTCATACCACTAAGCAAGACGAAAAGACAATATATTATTATTGAATGGGGGAGAATGATGAAGTAACCATAAAAGTTAAAATATGGTGGTAAGCAAAGAGAATTCACAAGATGAACCTGGTCATACAGAAGGCTAGCCTTGTCAAAACGCTTTCGGGCTTCCTGCAGAAAGAAACATCCTTTGTTACAAACTGAAATGTAGTCCATAGGTTGAAAATCAAAATAATAGCAAAGACTGGGTAAGTTGAATGTGGAAGCCCATCTATCACTTATCAAGGTGAAACATGTGCAAGAACAGCTTATCGGAAAAGAAAAGTGTGCAAGAACAAACATGCTCTCGAGAAACATTTTCAACATCTTCAATGTTTCTAAGACTCATTGAGACCTATATTCCATAGATAGAGTCACAAGGCACGTATACAATAGCAAAATTTAACATTTAAGCTTCAAATTGAAGTATCCCATAAGGAAACCCTTCAAAATCACAGCCATCATTGAAGCAGTAGACCCTTGCAGCCCACAGTCCAAAACTGGTGATAGAAAGAGTTGAGAGAATCACGACATTGCATCAGACCAATGCAAAACATGATAGCACACTGGAAGGAGCTTTGATGTTGATTTAAGGCAATAAAGAATGAGAGAGGCTGAAAATTATATGGATTGAGGTAGCAAAAAAATATTTAATAAATCAAACTAACAAGAAAAGATTTACAGACACCGTCCCCTTTGACCGAGGTCTCGAGGATATTGGTCTAGATAAAATTGAAAAGAATCCCTAATTGGTTAGGACATGGCATTGTGCATGATGAAAACATATCTTTCCAATGTATTTTTATAATGTTTATACAAGCTGATCAAAAGTTTCCACAAGATATTTGAACTTTGAACCAAACCCAAGAAAATTAAAAAATGGAAACACAAAAACCAAACTTTGCAGCCTTTCGTTGGACTGAGGTTGGATTGGGTGTATTGCACAAGGTATTGTTTCAAGAAGCTTGTAATAGCAAAGCCACAGTTTCTGCAATTGTTCTCATATATTTCACATCACATCCAAGTATTCAGGGTCCCGTTCGTTTTCTTTTCGTATCTTTTCCATCAGTAAGTAGTCTTATCCTTTCGAATAACAGAAAAAACATTAGATGTACTAGTAATATAAATTACCTTGACATCATGCAAGTCAATGTTGACAAATTGCAGCAACCTTTCATTAAGTATGTGCTCCACCTGACAAAACCAGTCAAAAAATGTCAACAGACGAAAGCAGCAATAAGAACTTCCTCTAACTTGCACATTCATTTGAAGAAAAGAGGGAACTGATCAAATGGTTAACTGATAAGGGTAACTAGTTTGTTAATAAACATGCATGAATAACAACGTATCGGCAAATAAAACCAAGGACATGGTACAAGGCAGCTAAAAATTATCAAAATGCGCAATCAACAAAATTTCTACAAACAAGGAACATCATCATATGCACTGCCAAAATGGGAAAGTTACTGAAATAACATGTGTCAACTACCAAACGTAAAAGCTGACAGTCTTGCTCATTAACTAGCAATATCTCCCAAAAATTACCATCGAAATGGAGTGGAATAACTTTTTCACTATAGCAAAGAAAGAAATAGGACAGGCACTTTTAGATGCTAGGAGTATCAGATGCAGAAGTGCAATCTATTGGGTTACACAGAGCGCAGAAAAAGTTGAAATGTTTATTTCCCATGAAATTATTATGCAGAAGCAAATGAAAATGGACCAGGAAAGGATATTCCATGGCTAACGTGCTTCATTCTAGAAGTTGGTAGGCAAGAATGTCGAAGTGCTGCAATTCAAATAAATCTTCCTGTTCAAATAAATAGCCATTTGAGATATTCATTCAATTGGAAAGCAAGAAAAATGACAGTGAACTTAACCAACAACAATGATAGGAAAATCATTTAATAATAACTTTAGAATGCAGTTAAGAAATACCTTTCTTATAATATGACAGCAGATGGTGAACATTCTTAAATGTATAGGTAACAAAAGCAAGATAATCCTTACCTGCGAACGAAGAACTTCCCTGTATGTCGCAATTTCTCTCAACGCAATTGTAAATTTTGTCAATACAGTGCCTAAGATAACACAAACTGTATCAGTATCCGTAAAAACAATAAAATAATAAATAAATAATTTCTTTATTTCTAGGTGTTCAGGAGAGCAACCCTATAGAACATGAATACTAGAAATCAACATGCATTATTAGAGATAATAGACCCATTTACATCAAACCGATCCAATAGCATAGCATTCACAGCATAATTAGGCAATTAGCCTTTCTGTGGCTCTCTAATTCAAGCAAATATCAGGATGGAGATGGTGAAGAATTGTCTTCATAATCCCACAAGCAATTAGGTCAAATGCAGGGTAATTTTCAACTGCACAAGTTCAAAAGTATCATCTCCATCAACTTAATCTATGCTATATCCCCAATATTGGAGTAGGCAACGTGGATCTTATTTTTCCATGCATCTACAGGCCTTTCCCTACTACCACCATCCACATAATTTTAGTCTTAGTCATTCCCTGCACAAAGGAATTTTTTCTCACCAGTGTTTTTGTTGGGATTCATTACTCTTACCACTCGTCCATCTCAATAAACCTCAACCACTTCCAAAGCTTTGCTTGAATAGAATATCAAGCTTTGCAGAAGTTGAGATCCAAATATAAGAAATTAAAATAAAGAAACATATAGCAACTAATACCCTCCTAAGAGTTAAACTCTGACCAAATAAAAAAAATTCCAGCGAAAGTTCCTATTTATCAAAGCACAATATTTTCCAAAACAAAGATCAAGGCATAAGAAATGCAAGGCAACCTCCAAAAGCAACACCAACAGGATCATTATGCCCTCCTCCAAATGTTTCTAGGGCACTTGCAAAAGCGATATCCCCATCATAAGCCTCTCCAAGACCTTCCCTGCAAATTCAAGAAAACATGCATGTGAACATAAAGGTATCGAAAGGGGGAAAATATTTACATTTACACATTCATTCTGCATAACAAATGGAATGTATGTTTGGACTTCTTTAAACAAAGTAACCAGAAATGTGCAACCATGGTTAAACTCTAGATTTCAAGAAATTTTTAGAGGTATATATAAGATATCATTTAATAAACTCAAGAAGCTATTAAAGAACATTAATGATGAAACAAGGTGTTCATTCATTGTTGACAACCTAACATCCAAGGTCACAATTAATGATGAAAGATCTGAAATCCTTAAAATATAAAGCATTATCAATTAAAGAGTTCCATAGATGAAAAAGTTAGCAAATTAAACCAAGGAAGATAAAAACATAAGATTCTTACATTTCTAATGCTGTCTTTGAAGATGCAAAAACAGATATCTTAACCTAATAACTTAAAGATACATATTCCCCTCAACAACACCTATTAGCAAAAAACTGAAGCCACAAAGTAGGCACGGCACAGGAAGAATGCAAAGTAAACATACGTGTATTTTCGACATCCTTTGTAAAACTTCAGACTTCTCTCTCTTAATGATTCGGCACTTTCCTCCATACCTTGAATCTGCACCAAATAACAACATACCAATTCATGCAATTGCCACCAACTTAAAAATCATATATAAAAGAACACAGTAACATGAATATTTTCAACCACCTAAGGCTCATAAATAGAAAAATAAAAGAAATAAACAAAAGAAAATAAGAAAACAAGAAAGCTTTCCATTCAACATAAACCACTTGATACAAAGAGGCCTACAATTTGGTGCGCTTCCATATCACAAAAAATGCCATTTTGGCATTTTGGTGCTGAAAATGGCGATGTCTAATTTCTAACCGGGCGCATTTCAAAAATTTAGTCATGAAAAAAGGCACCAAGACATAAATTTTAAATCCGTAAATTGACTCATGATATAAACAGATGCTAAATATCTACAGTAAGTAGAAAGAGAAGTGGTTTAGGCACCTCTGGTTTTTTTTTTAAGAGAAAGGGTAGTAATATATAAAACAGATAAAATAAACCTCTAAATAGAGAGGATGTATCATGGCCGCCTAACTAGTTTCATTGAACTCTTGAGATCTATGTTCTCAATAAAGGATCAGCACCAGCCATTAACAGATTTTTGCCTAAACAAAATGAGAGAGACCTTGTGATCCACTTCAACAGCATTAACACAATTTAAGCTCCAGCAAAAGCCTAAACGTTCCTTTTTCTTTTTTTTTTTTTTGGGTTTTGATCGGTTGCAAAAGCCTGAAAATCGTTTTATATACATCAAAAGATACATAAATTCGTACAATGTCTCTGTAAAGAGCAAGAAGTAGCTCAAACAATAAATAATCAAACAGAAGTATCAGGAAAAAGAAAATGCAACATATGATAAAAAAAAAAGTTCGACATCAGCACATCCATTCATGGAAACAGAGGAAAAGCTCCAAGAAAAGAAATCTCACCTGTTTCCGGAACATCGGAGAATCGTCGAGCTTCGCAAATTGCATGGTGAAACCGCGATATTTTATTCTCTCTGAAACAGATCCTCATCAACATTACACCTACGCGCAATGCATCCGTATTCAACTTGACATTACATCAACACTATCCATGAATTAAAAAAATCCATCCTGTTCTTTCCAAAATCCAAAACAAACGAGATCAATCATAGCCTTCCCGATCTAAACCACCGTCAAGCTAGTAAAACTCCGAAATATCTGGAATTTCAAGAAAAAACCCCTCCGAACCAGAATCGCAACAACGAAAACAACAATATCAGCTCCTGAAGCTCGATTTTCCTTCAATTTTCAGGTCATTCAAATAAAGCCTTCGAGCTATTCAATAAAAAGCACCAGCTTTCTGCTCATTTCAAAATCCAAAAACGAGCAAAACAGACCAAAACCCTAAAGAGGCAGAAGAGCAGAAGCTGATGAGGAACGAATCAGAGCGAGCTTGCATTGTTTAGATTCTCTCGTGGAAGAAAGAGAGAATGGATTTCAACAATAATCAATAAGAAGCGATTTTTCGTTTCCAGAAAGGTTGAAACCAGGTGAAAGAGAAGGAACGACAATACAGAGGAGGAGGAGGAGGAGAAAAGATGCAAAACAAAGGAAGCTTTCAACTTTCAAGTGTTCGTGTGTTGTATTTTTGCTTTACTTTTTTGACCGCATTTGATTGGGATTTTTGTTCTTAATTAAAAACATCCCGAATCACTGCCATTTTTTTTCATTCATTCATTCATAAACCCACCCATGGCCTCCTATTAAACCCTTTCTCCTTCTCTCTCTAGAAAACCTTGACCTCAGGAGGGTGGGTTGGAAGAGAGAGAGAATACAGAATAGAGAGCACCTTACTTTACAGGTTACTCCTACTGGGTGGGTCCCAAGCGGGAGGATGTAATGTAAGTGCTAATACTCGTTCACGCTCATTAAACTAAGAGAAGACAAGGGGCACTCTTTGAACAAAGAGACAGACACTTGATATCATTAATGTTTTGTAAAACGGGACCCACAAGAAACAGAGATATGGACCATAATTATGGTACTTTTTTTAACATTATTTAATTCTTAACCACATTTGGGGTTCCCTGTTTTTTTTTTCTTGTTTGGAAGGAAAACTTGGATACAAGATATATGTATCAAAATTTGATGAATACACCAATACTCAAATCATTTTTATTGGCAAAACATCTCTGATTTTTTTTGGCATACTTTTGGATCCAATTAGGTTTTCATGAAAGCCGTGGATCTGAAATTGTATTTATAGGGATACTTTAAGATCTGACGTCTGGAAATCACCAATTGATAGATTGGATTATATCTAGCTTTAACATTTATTTATATAGTTTTTAAGTGGGCCCAAATAAATCTCCTACTACAAGCTTTTCGGGATATGGATTCATGAAAGTTTTGATTACCGAAAAAACAAAGAAAAAGTTAAAAGGTTTCAAACAAACAAAGTGCTGCATCCAAACCTCCTGAAGCGTTCGGAGTAGTAGGGTCAATTGTTACCCAAAAATTCGGAACCGAACCGGTACCGAAACTGTTTTTTTACGGTTCCCGGACCTCACTTTGTGGATCTGATAAATTTCGGATCCATTTTGGATCTACCCGTTTTAGATCTGAAATTTTTCGGATCCACCCAACGAGTACCCGGTTCCGTATAAATTCTATAATTTTATAATTTATTTTACTATGATATAACAATTTTTTAATTTTTTTAACTTTTTTTAATTAAAAAAAGAAACCAATGACTATGATTTAACAAATTTTATAATAAAATAAATTTTATAATTGAATAGAATACGAAAATACAAAATATAAATAGGTTTTGTGTGAAAAAAAATTAAAAAATAATAACTTAAAACGGGTATCGGGTACCCGCGGGTACCCGCAGATCCTAGCGGTACCGGATCCGGAACCACCAATTGAGATTCCGGAACCTGAACCGAAAGGATCTAAAACTGCTTCATATTAACGGGACCGAATCTGAAACCTTTAGGTTCCGATTCGGAACCGACCCGTTGACACCCCTAGTTCGGAGTGCGTTCTATTCCCCGGGTCCATGGATTTGGTTTTAACTCGTCTATTACTGAAAAATGGTAGTCCCAAAAAAAGACAGATAGAGAGCTTAATTCGTTGGAAATTTGGAGGCGCGAAAACTTGATGTGAGCAACAGTGAGAAATAGAGCCCACCCAATGGGACACCTTACCGGGAACTCTGGCTCAATGTTGGTGGCCCCACTTGGTAGACTATGTCCATTTTTTCTTGGGCTTTGAAACTAATGTTATATTATGATCTCAATAATAAGATGTAATGAAACAAAGAATTAAAAAATAAATTAAAATAAAAAATAACATAATAATCTGTTTGGACGAAGATTATACGTAGGAATTTTGTAAGAACCAACAGTTAAAATAAAAAATCGAACTAATTTTCAATCAAATTTCTAATTCCCACAAAATACGTACCTATAATTTTCATCCAAATAAATTATAAATGATATAGAATTGATGTAAAGTTATGAAAAATGTGTAGTTATTTTATTAGGAACGAGTTAGTAACCGAAACCTTGGTATAAGGGCGACGCTCCCGCTCCGGAATCTCGCGCTCCCGCTCCAAACTACGCTCTGATGCTCCCGCTCTGAAGGTATTTTAGAACTAAGAACATTTTTAATCGGCCGCTCCGACGCTCCCGCTCCCACTTTCGTTCCCGCTCCGACCCGCGCTCTGGTTACTTAGGGAACGACCGAGAAAGTGAGGAGGAATGGCTATTAGATTCAAGATTGGATTGGTTGAAGAAAATGTAACTACCCAATGGCACTCCAAATTGGCAAATTGACAGTGATTGAAGAAAATGTAACTACTACAATACTACTCCCGTTCCCCTAGCTCCTCTCCAAATTCACATTCACTTTCACGATTATGCGGGGAACAAGAATTGCACACACTTTTTACATTTAAAACTTATACCTCCATTTTATACAAGATTAAAGGATTGGATGTTGGTTACAAAATTATTAAAAAGAGAGGAAGATTATATCAATCTAGATAATATATAAGAAAAATGGATGTCTTTACACGTGTGGATACACATGCTGCCCACCTATCTGACTATATAGTCATGCGTTATTTCAATAAGGGGCAGAATTATTTTCATTCTTTTTTAAAAGCCCTCTCCACGACTACTTGAGCACCACGTGCGTGCCACTAGCTTGCCCCCACTAGTTGTTCTTTAAGGGGCAGAGTTTTATACTTAAATCGACCTCTGTCACAATTAGGATAACAAATTTTACTAATAATATTTAATTTGTAATATTTTGTAGTTGCTAAAAAAACGTATAGAAATATGCAGGAATAATTGTTCCATGTAGTCATGATCAAAGTAACTAAAACAAAGGCGTTAAAACGGATAATTAAAAAATATTTCAAATTGAAAAACGATTCAAATATTTTTAGAGAACGTAAATACACGTCACCACTTCACATGATTTTGTTTAGTAAGGTCATGATCCCCAAATCTAAAGCATTATTTTTTTTTTTTTGCACGAGAAAATTAAGTCGCATTATTTGTATTTATTTATCCTTATTATTATTATTTTTTAATGTAATGCGCGGGTTTTGTTATTGGATCAAGGATATTTTCTTATGAGATAAGAGTACCAACCGCTATTTGTAGACCGGATCAACACCAACCAACAGTCAAAATGGAAAAAAAAAAAAAAAAACCAACCCATAGGTAGCAGCAAACTTAAAAAAAAAAAGGAAAAAAATGAAAAACAACTCAGCTGTCACCTGTCGCAGGAGTTTACTTTGTTCATACTTAAATGCTAAGAAGAAGCATGAGCCTCCCAGCATCCATTCATGTCAATATATTCGATCAGCAAACAACTAAAATTACATTCCTAATCCAATTAAGTAAATCTAATAAAAAAACCTTTAGAAATATGATCCGGTTTTGGGGTGGGAAGGGTGCGCAAGTGCATTTTGGCAATTTTTTGAATTTTTAATCATTTCTTGAAGAACATCCAATGGACCAGGCACTCCAAAGGCGCGTGGAAACCCTTGATTGGAATATCTTTTTCCAATTCTAAATTCCTACATTTTTTTTTTGTTGGTACCATACATGAAATTTCAATTCATTCTAAAGCTTATAAAAAAATGGCTCACTGAAAAAAGAAGAAAACCTTACAATAGTGATACAATATGTTACCACAACTTTCTTTCCCTAAGAATGCTAAGACCTCAACGTCAATTAATCCTGGCAGGGAATAGAGGTGTATTCAATTAGCAACGTCAATGGGTCTATGCACCAAAAACCTGTTGTTTCCTCGGGACCAAATCTGCTAATATGATCAAAGACCCTGTTTGCACCAGAAAAATCGTGTCTTCAGCTTCAAATGCCAAGAAGTACATTTCCCTTTGATCTCAGAAACTGATCATGTGTACCTGATTCGGCTGCACTTGAGAAATTAATAGACAGGAATACAACAATGAAATTTCTCTAAGCCTTAGATTTTAGAGAATGTTTCACGCAGACCAGATCATCCAATTTATTGCCATCCATTTTGTATAGGGAGACACCTCCCATTTCAATATGATGTTCTTGTGCTTCCTTTCTTAGGCTTTCGAATGGCATGACTTCCCACTTATTGTAGTTCGAATTCTTTCGCGTGTCACTCATGTCAGGTGACCCTGAAATTGGTCCACTTACATCTGGGCTCACATGGCCCCATACTTTACAACTTCCAAATGGTCCCAAACCACCAGCCTGGCCAGCTTGACTTCTCTTTAGACGCAGTGCGGCAGAGTGGGCTTTGCTTATCATTTCTCTACTTGGAACATCTGACCAGTCTTGGACCCTCTTGGACCGCATGGGAGAATGGATCCTAATAACCTGTGCACATACAACCCCATTAAACAAATCATTTAGTCATAATCTGGTGTGCATGCATCAGTGAGAAACACAAAATTGTGAAGGGGATTACGCCTAGGCACTCGAGAAGTTGGTAGTAGGCCCGTCCTTGCAGGGGATTGTGCCCTTTCCTCGGTGTGGAGAAGTAGCGGGTCCTACAAGAAAAAAAAAATCAGAGAAGCTAATAACTCAATGTCTGATCCTTGATTGTGGTATTATAGAAGGAAATAATTATAAAGCAAGACAAGATACATAGGCAAACTTTTTCCACAGTTAAATAGAAAGAACATAGGACACAAGAATAATATGCATTTCAGAGTGCAGATAAAGCATACTTTTCTATGCCTTTTTTTTTCCATCAGGTATTCAGGTATGTCCTTCAACTCTCTTGACTCATATCTTCAGTCACAGAATGTGTTTTTGGATCTTTCTAATTACTTCCATCCACATCTGTTCCTCTTGCCTTTTCAGCCTTTAAATAGATGCGATAGTTGTAACTAAGCAGAGTTTCCAAGCCAACATGCTGAATCTGAAGATAAATAAAAAAACCAGCTAAGCATCTAGTAGTACGTAAGCATGCAAATCTGTCTAAATTTCTATCCTTCCATCCTACTCTCATAGGGTAGAATGTCATGGACTCCCTAGATCACCACTAACTCCACAGTATTACATTTTCTATGTTCACTATTGACTATACCCGAGATGGCGAGCATAAGTTGAATACTATAACTTCAGTTGTCTAGTGACTCAAATGGCACATTTTGTATTGTTTGAGAATTACTTCTTTTGTGAAACAGGTATGAGCAGAATGACTGGGCAGAGTCAAATCATTGCTTGTAGTATAAAAAAGAAATTCAGTATGAAATTACTCAGACTAGCCAACTATCAATTGTAAAGTATGTTTATCTAACAACATAAATATTTCAAGTAGTTGAAAAAGGTAACAACTAAGAAACTGAGAAACTGAGTTAAGATGAAACCAGTAAAAAGTGGACTAACCATTCTGTATAGCCTGGATCCACCGTGAAACCATATATGTCAACAATGTCACACATTGAGAGTGCTAGTTCTATTGATTTCATTCCAGTTCCTTTGGCACCTCTCCGTAGTACAATACCTTGAAACAGATAGACTGGATTTGGGATGCTCTGCATTGCACATTAATTAAGTTGTATCCAAATAAAAAGAAACAAGAGAGTTCTTAGGCCCTGCTTGGTACACCATGAATATTCGCAAATGCAAAAATTCACGGTTTATCATGTGTTTGTAGATGATTGATGAGGGCATCTAATAACAAATATTTGGTAGGATTTGCAATGAGCTTACAAAATAAACAATCTAATTTTTTTTTCTTTTTTCTAATTTATAGAATTTTAATAAGCACCTACAAGAACCGTGAATTTTCGCACTTGCAAATATTCACGGTGTACCAAGCAGGCCCTTAATTGTAATTTAATAAAAAGGCAGAAACAAATAATTGGTGAAATTATAAGAAGAATGATCAGCTAGTTATCAATAAAGAATTTAAAGGATAGTGTACTAGTAAATCATTATGAACAGAGGAACTTTAAGTTATCCAGCATTTCAATTGTAACTATTATTGAAATAGGAATAAGGTTTCCAGCCAATCACTTAGCGCAGTCCAGCACTAGCATAGAGGAACGAGAAAAACACATGAAAGGATTGCAACCACATATCATCGGATCTTGCATTTCATTTCATAACTAGTCATATGGATATTTGAAGAGCACCTTAAGCTTTTCTTACATCTTTTTATCAAGAAATGTTGATTATTTAGATCTAATGAAATGTAATCTTCACCTTTATCATGTTATTGAAGTCTCTATGGGTCACACTTTTAATTATGAGCACCTCATCAGCTGCACAAAGAAAATTTAGGAGATGTAAGCTTCATCAAGCAAATATATATATAAATACTCATAAAGAACCGAAATCAAAATTAAATTAAGGGTGATATTGCCAACAGCAACAATAACAAGGACTCCCGAATTAGAACAGGAAAATGGGCCCTTTGCAATTTAATTCTATCTTGTATCATATCTTCAATCAAGTCATGAGTTTTCTTATCTTTCCTTCTTACCTCATTCCTTATCTTTTCATCTTCCACCTGACCTTTACAAACCTCCAGCTTGCACAGAATTGCTCCTTAATAGTCAACAATAGTGCCATCATTGAGATATTTGTTGTACATTTATTGATTATCTTAATCGACTACCCTTTATTTTAAGTCCTAACAAGGTGATTCCTAAAGTCCTTCAGATACACTCATCCATCTCAACATCCTCATCTTTGTTATGGTAATCTTGAACATGTTTCTCCACTGCCAAACTTCAGCTCCATAAAGTATGACTACTCTTATTGATGTATTATAGAAATTTCATGTAGTTTGATCTTTACATAAGATCACATGATACTCCAGAAGTGGTGGGCCTACACTTTAGGCACTCATCGTGAATCCTATGTTACATCCTTGTCAATATCTTTTTCTTTATGATAAATATATTTGGGGTACAAGCCACCATGAACAAAACATTCACCAGTTTGCTCACTATACACTAAAACCCAAACTCACCAGATCCATTAAGAATAGCAACCATTTTACGAGCAGCACCCCTCACTACAAGACGGAAGTCCCTCCTAAGACCAACATATTTGGCATATTTCTGCATTGTAAACACAACTGGAAAATCAATAGGTGGATCACTAATTCTAGCAATCTCATTCAAAATAAAGAAAATAAAAGTAACATAAAAAAGAAAAGAAATGGACAAGATCACAAAGTCTTCGCATGGATGATCAAGGTAGTGAAATACATAATAGAAAAGAGAACAAGATTGGCAGGTTAATTATACCAGAAACATAATCGGAGCTTGTCAGTAATTAAACTCGAATAAATTCCTTATTATGTATAGAGGCACCATTAAAAAGCAAACATTGCTTCGAACAAGCCAATCACAAAGGGAGATTAGTTTATAAAATCAGAAAAATCAACAATGAAATGTTAACTTTTCATTTTTACCTCATTAACAGGAGCTTCATTGTCTCGTATAACTGCATCATGACTGTCTATTTCTTCTCCAAATTCCGTCTTTAATAGATCCCCCGAGTTTCCAACAACTGCGCAACTCTGAAATTGGCGGGGGTGAAAGGGCGGCTTTGATGGTAAAATCAAATTAAGGTGTTCCTCACATAGGGAACGGTTGTAGCACTTATCTGCTCCCCTACACCCAATGAAAAAGACAAGTACTTAGTTGATACTCCTGAGATGCTTATAATTGTAGCCTATTCAGCCTCCAAACTACGTACAGCCAAGTACAAATTCAAAAAAAAAAAAAATTGGATCGGTTGAGAATCGTACAACTGTGCAATCCGTTGTGCTGCATAGTCTAGCCATCCGTCTGGTCGGGCATCCAAATATTCTCTCGTCAAAACTGTAGTCATGTTACGGTACTGCATCTCTGATGGTATTAGTATATAGAATCTCTTGAAAAGCGTAACTATCAAAATAGAGATGAAATCTAACCTGCTCCCACAATAGAATTGCCTCGCACACATCGTAATTGTACTCCAGTGGTTCAAAATGTTTGAATTGCGCATTGTACTGCTCTGGAGTAAAGGAAAAGTTAGACAAGCATATCTTCAAGTTCAAAAGAACTGTGTATTAAAAAAGATAGCATGAAGTAGAAATTAAAGAGATGTTTAAGTGCTAACCCAAGTGCTGTTTGTGCCTTCAGGAAATTTAAGGACCAACTTACAGTGGTCAACAATGTCAGCAGTAAGTCCAAGTCCTCTGTTCGCCTACATGCAAGTTCACAAAGCATAGCTTAAGTTGCTTAAAATGCAAAGCTGAAATTTGAGAAGTATAATGCAATTAGAAAATTTTCATTTGCCATAGGCCCATACATGAAGGTGGAAACCTATGGACAAGAATCAAGAACACATACAAGTCTCGAGTCTTGACATATCAATGAATAGATCAAACCCCGAAAAAACTGTATGATCATGCTATGGCTTTTGAAGAGATACAACAGAAACTAATCCCACAGTCAATTGGAGTTCTAAACCTAAGTTCACCGAATCACTACCAGCATATATATATATATATATATATATATATATACACAATAATGTAACCATTATTAATCTTACGCATCATAAATTTATCAAACCGGATATAAACTGAAGTAAAAACAGCAACTCAATTCAAGGACAAAAACGAAACTACATAATCAGAAGCTTCGAATTTGTATGATAATCCAGGATCTAAAGAACCAGTCGCAAAGGCAAAATTGCAAACTAAATGACCATGAAAATATGAGCATAGATCGAAATTACATCATTCAGAGCTTCTAGAATTAGCATTCTAGTAATACAATTTCAAGATCCATAACAATACGAACTCAAGTAAAAAAAAATAATGAAGGAAAAAAAAAAGTGAAGAAAAGAGGAAACAGATCTAAGTATCTTGCAAAGAACTTGAAACTGAAATGAGTGAAGAAATTACTTACAACACATTGCTGAACACTGGATTGGAAATCAGAGAGAATCCGAACGTCCTCACTGTTGAGATCGTATTTCCGGTTATCTGCGATAGAAGAACAGCTAAGCTAGCAAGGAGATCGAAAATGGCGAAAATGGATTGAAAAACAAAAAAAAAAACTAAATTGTAGGGTTTGTTTGGTCTAAAAAATTTACCATTAAAGAAAGAAGTTTGGATGGCGAGAAAAAGGAGAGAGAGAATCACAGCAGCGCAGATGAGATGGGGAACGATCGGCCGCCTGTTGGTGGAGGAGACCTTGATAGGTTTCATGGCTCGTACGAACATGAACGAGTCGAGAGCGGGTTGCGTCTTCGAGTTAGCTCTCCCTCCCAAAAATGGAAATGAAATTGAAATCGGTTGGATGTTTTCGAAATATTTTGTGTTCGTGTCTTTAGGACGGTGGCAGTGGGAGTGGGAGTGGGAGTGGGAGGAGCTCTCTAGAGGCTGGAGTCTGGAGTGCACGGGAAGCACGTGCGGTTCGTGGAGGTGGAAATATGGAATTAATCCAGTGTAGCGAAGGGAAAAGAGGATCATGCTCCTTATGTTGGATCCTGAATACACGTATAAGGTCACGAATCTTTTTGGCCGAGCCTCGTTGCACCCACTTATTATTACCCTTTGTTTACACGAATTTGTTGGCTCCATATATAAGGGCAAGGCCAATGCATGCCCTTAAACATCAAATCCAGCAATTTTGTAAGGCTAGTGGGTACCCTTGTACCTCAGTACCCGCACTTGGTCCAGTAGTTTGAGGTATGCGTGCGGGTATAAGGGTACCCGCAGAAGATAGCAGCGACGCAGAAGTTATCTGCGACCACAGATAACTTCAGCGGTCGCAGTTGTTATCTGCGAGACCCTCCCACCCTCCACTAGCCCTGCCGTGCCCTTATACATCAGATCTACCTTACTTGTTGGTGGATCTGATGTATACCACTGGCCTTGCCCTAAGAAGATGGTTCCATAAACCAATGTAAATGAAACTTAAAAAAATGTGAGATATTAATGAAGAAAAAGTGTGGGGTTTGAGCACAACCACAGTCGTATTGACCATGGTCAAGCAGCGTTGAGAATAACCTCACATAAGATCTGAGAGCCTTGCAATCCAATATATAATTATCTAAGAAAACTCCACTCATTGCCAATTGGTTTTGAGTTGGATGCCCACAAATTTATTATGGTATCATAACGTAGGCCCACACGTGATAGGCCTAATGGACACATGTGCTCCATGTCACCCAATAGAATTACATGTATTACGCTCAAAATAATGCCACACATGAAGGGATGTGTTGAGAATAGTCCTACATAATATATAAGAGCCTTGCAATCCAACATATAATAATCCTGAGCCGCTTCACTAATTGCTAATCCTTAAATGAATCGTCACCGGTCAGAGATCCAACATGGACCATGGCCGACCATCTCTAGATGGTGCTTGAAAAAAAAAGAATTAGGCTTTGAAGGTTGAAGATGTAGCCACCCCAGCAGTGGTGCCTCTTTGGTTCAGCCACGCCATAAAACGTTTAACATATTTGTTATCATCCTGCATGACTTGTTATGGGCCTATGGCTCCTTTATCAAACTATCAAGCAAGCATATGAAATCAGATCAGCTTTAAAAAGAAGCCATTCTCTCTTTTGATTTTTCTAACTTTTATGAATGAACTTGCTTTAAAACAATAAAGCTTGGAGCTTTTTATGAATGAACTTGCTTTAAAACAATAAAGCTTGGAGCTTTATTATTTGTATGTATCTGGTTTCTAAGGTCTTGGACTGGAGCAGCCTAAAATCTTGTGACATGGAAATCACCCCATAAAAAACCCATTGCATTGCCTTGGTCATCTGTACTGCCGTAGATGCATTTTTCTGCAAAAGCATTTAAAAGTTACAAGAGAGAAGCAATGCACTTTAAATATGAGAGGAAGCTCCAGAGGCGTTTTCACTTCCATGGATGACCCCTTTTTTGAGGAAGATGTACTCCAAATCAATAGTGAAGGTTCGAATTTCCATGGGTCCCAGTTCCACCACCAGCTTTGTAGGATCGACGGGTCCTCCCCTCACCACTTTAGGTTCTTCCTCTGGAGCGCCTTCTACTTTCCAAACCAATCTCTTTTTCTCCATTTCTGCTCTTTGTTGATTAGCAGATAGGCTCATCTCTATTACCTTTCGTATCTGAAGAGAGAATCAATGTGAACAATATATAAGCCTGATAAAACGAAGGTAGCAGTGTATCAACAAACTACTTCAGTGTCATTCAGAGAAAGAACTAGTTGATTTTACCTTCTTGTTGGGGAATAATTTCTTCAGTTCCACTTGAGCCATTACAGAAAGATCATTGTCCTCTCCCACCTTGCATATTTCAGTTAGCAAGGCAAATTTAGAAGAGGGTACATATAATTATTATTTTAAGTTGAGTATAACTGTTGGACTGGAAACCGTAAGTTCACAACCACTGTCTAACGAAAGTGAAATATGAAGATGCAGAGGAAAAGAGTAAGATTATGACAAGAGAGAAATATGAGTTGTAAAGTTTTAGTGGGTATCCACATGAACAACTACACTAAAGTACCGACTAAATGAGTAGAGAGAAGTTAAGACCTCATATAGGTGCGCCAACCGAAGGAGAACTTTTCCATCTTCAAGCTCCTGCAGGATTCAGGAAACAAAGAGATTTTATGCAGAAAAAGTTACCAAGGTCATGGAACTCCATCTGGTGCAATGTTATGGATAAGAAAGTTTGAGAAACATCTGAAACCACTATTTCCAATCAAGTGTGAACTGCAAAGAGGCTTCAAGCTACGGTGCAGTTAATGATGGCGGTTCAAGTCTCATTTTATATTATTTTTTCAAGTTTGAGCTCTTGAAAACTGATTGATTTTCTTTCCTTGTTTTCAACAAATCAAATCAAAAAAAGCATACCATATAATGTTTCCCACCACAAGGACTCCTTACCTGTAGAGTTATCAATGCCACGTTATCAGGTAAACTGTAGGAGGGATCAATCCCTGAAAAAGTAGGTATACGAGAGCTTGTCCAGTTATCTCCCTCCTGCAAAATGAGAAGTTAAGAATCAATTACACAAGGATCAAGAGAACCAAAGAAGTATGTCATCTTTGACATTTTGTCCTTTCACCTGTTCTGTGAAGGCTAAGAGAAACGGAGAATATATCTCTTGTCCAAATGATCGGCGCCATTTAGCACCCTCTCCTAGAGGATCAATTCTGAGATAGAAGTTTCCTTGGATCTGTAGAGAAATAGTCAAGCAATTAACAGTTGGTTGATTCAAAGCTTCTACTTGTTGAGAACTCTTGAGGTAAAACTAATTTCATCAAACAGCATTTTGAGTTAAACTTACAAATCTGCTGCACAATGACCTAGAAGAAGATGTTTCTTTTTTATCTATCTAGGGCATTAAGGAAACACAGCTATTACATGGCAACTGATTTTTTTTATTGCTACAGTATGAATGGTTCATAAGAACGAAGATCATTTGACAAAAAGTAGTCTGGGTTTCATGCAATAACTCCACATCCAACTTCACACAAGACATGGTTATAGCTAATGTTCATAGTCCAGGCATGAAAATGTGGACAGAACTGGGATGATGTGCTTACTGTTAGTCCTGTGCATTCATCAAGTACACAGACCGTTTCATTTAGTGATTCTGCAACTCCCCGAGAATCATCATGAAGCAACCTCCTATATGACAGGAAAAAAAAGAAAATTCATTATGGATCGAGGAAAGTATAACTGGTAGAACCCACAGAAAAAGTATGACTAGCACATGAAGAAAGTGACAATCATGTATTTTCTGCACTGACAAATAATGATTACTCAAGAAAATCAAGCACGGGAAAGAGAAGAAGGAACCTGTGGAGCATGAGCTCTATTTGTCCATCCACTATGCTGGATCCACCCACGGATCGGTCAACTAAAACTGAGAACTCTGTGCTGTTATCTCCCATGTATATACCGAGATTAATCTGAAAGACAAAACTCCATCATGCAAAACCCATAAGTCTGTCAAAGGACAGATAAATTTTCCAAAAGTTTCAAATGACCATGCTAGCAAATAGAAACTGTGAGATGGTGGATTTTTTTTAATGAGTGGTAAGAGGGGATGACAACAAGAGAAGGACACGAAAATCATGAAAAGTTTCTATCTTAAACCGCTTGTTTTGCTCCTGATTTTGAAGGCTTGTAGAGGCACTCAATTGAATTGCAGATGGTTTTCCTCCCGAAAAATATCATCCTTTTCAAAAAAAAAAGGCAGAGGTGTAAAAAAGAAACGTACAGGATAGTAATTTCCAGCAACACGCTGATTCACTTCCAGGTCCCAGTCTGTTCTATAATCTCGAATCTGCAAATCAAATAGAAAGTTCAAATCGGACACATAAATAAATCAACTACCGAATTTTTCCTCTACTTTAAGCACTTGAAAACAACAAAAACTAGAAGCTCCTTTATTTACTTGATACATCAGTCCAAGAAGAGAATCAAACTAAAAAAAGTGTGGCTAGCAACATGACAACAATGAAAATAACTGCTCAAGAGTTGACATCTATGGCATATATGTCACATACCCTTTTAATGAAGTCTCGTCCATTAGAATCTGTGTAGAATGTCTTATTGGTCTCGATGTTAGTTGTGAGTAATGTTACAATTTCTTTCCCAATTCCATCATCCACGGGGATAGGTCCAACCTAAAATTGAGAATATTGATCAACAAAAACAGCTATATTGGTGGCACTAAAGAGCAATGTAATAGTAACATTTCAATAATCTTTAATCAGTAAATGGACCATAGTACAAGAAGGTACGCTTACAATGAACTCGACTTCAGCATGCTCCTTTCCCTTGTAAACCCTGGTTATCTGCAAAGGATTGCAGTATCAATCTAGTTTGTACGAGTTACAAACTAGATAATGAGAATATATGACTCTATGTCGAAATCCATTTAATTGTCTAATCTCATTCACTAGTTCCATTTATCATTAAGAGAGTTTAAATAGAAACCTAATGAGTTCAGATTTAGGTAGTATCACAAGATTTTAGGTTCAGGAAATGATTTCTATCATAATCTTAACGCAATAGTTAAGTTTCTAAATTGAAACAGAAGAGAAAGAGTGTGAAGAAGCTGCACGAACAATACTGCTTGAACAGGTATAGCACCTGATATATCCACGGATTGATCCGTTGATGTACTTCATCCATTATTGGTCCCCGAAAAACAGTCAAAGGAACCTGCCAGAGTAAAACATTTCGGTTGACTTTCATGCACAAAAATCTTAGACAAACAATAATCATGGAATCATTTCATACCCAGCTCACTCCCCTCTTCAAACCCTGGGAATTATATAACTGGGGTACCCCTAATGGGAAACCTAGTTTACCTTTATTTAACAAAATATTGGCCATCATTCTTCTGTGTGTGCATGTGTGTGGATGGGTGGGGGGTTGGGATACGTACGTTGTTTCAGTAGTACTAAAGGAGTGTTGCACGATTAGATTAATCACTCTAGGGGACATGATGTACCTTTTCAGATTTTATGGGAAATGTGCCATTTGGTCGGAAGATATATGCTCCTGAGGCCTCCATTAGACAAAAAGAAGAGAAGAAAAAATTACAAAGGTATATAATAACAAAAAAAAAATAGTGCAACCAATTCAAAACATAACAAAGAGAGACACTATAACAGAAGCTTTTGCCAGAAAAAAAAGCTACACTACCTGAGGGTCCTCATCGCTTCCATTACTTCCAGAATAAAAACTGTATGACTGCTCTAAAGGTACTTTGACCTTTACAGAAAACAAAAAGACATTAAACTGCAGAAACTTCTAATCTCTCATGATTAGAGAAATAGAAACTGCTAGAAGATAATGAGCAGAGAATTATGGAAAGCATAAACATAGGAATCAAACAGCAACAATATGCAACGAAGGCATCAATCACATAACATACCAAGGTTCTGTTATTAATATAATGAGTAAGTTTGCCTTCATCTACAGCATAAATGAGCTTCAGATTCCCTTGCCCAACTTCTATGCTACTGCTTTCACCTCCTTGTGCTGTGTGTACCATTGATACGGTAGATCTGGCATCTGCAGTTGCAACAAACAAACGATAGAACATACATTTCAATGTCAATAATTTGGGAAATGGTGTTTCTTTGTTTATGCGTTTCGCAGGAAGATTAATATTAGAAATGGCAGATAGATGGACAGACCTGCTCCTTTTGCACCTGAGACAATGTAAGTGCTGAAACCAAGAGGTGGTACAGATGCTGAAAATGCGAGCCAATACTTAGGTGCATCACTTGGGCTTTTACCCAAGTATGCCTTAACATAGTAATTTCTGATGGCCACGGAAGCACTGACAAGTGGTAAGAGCTGAGATTCAATTTCTCTTCCACTGGAATCCCGTACAGTAACTGATTCACCGATGATCTGTAACAAGTTTGAAAATGTAAATAGAAACATGCAAAAGAGGGCACCGAAAAAGAGAAGTTACATCAGAATCAATCTGTGTTTTCAATTCATAGTGATATATAATTCTTCACAGAGATAACAATAAACATTTTTTTTGTGCTCGATAAAAATAAATTTTATTCACAAGTGTACAGAACAAAAACAGGGTCATGCCACAAACAGCACAAACACCACAGCAACACAAAACAGGAAGGGAGCTAAGGAATCACTAGAAATGAGGCCATCCCAACTAGGTAGGCACCGCCCCATTACCCCTTCATCTGCCAGTTCCCCTCAACAAAACCGAAAATAGTGACTATCCGGGGATCCTAAACGAGTTAGGAACCCCGGTATCTCCATGAAACATTCATATTGGCAATAAACTCATATAGCGATGGTCAAACACAATTATATCCACATTATTACTTTCTCTAGAAGAGATCGGCAGGAAAGGCTGTGTCCATTTGAAACACTAACAGAAATGGCAACTAAAAACATACATAAGTAACTTTTGCAGCCTGCAGTAAAATGGAGCAGAACAGAAGTACTTACTGGAACCCGAACTACATCCTCCCTTTTCCACCCAAGAGGATTGTAGATAATGATAACCTAGAGAGGAGAAGACACGGTAAGATAGAGAACAGAACTCTGTGGTCATTAATTTAATGAAAACTAAAATAAAATAAAAATTTATCTTAATCATACCAAGCTTTTTTCTGTGGAAAAATCAACTTCTGATGGAGGACAATAACTTATATTCAAAAGAGGGCACTGCAAAAGAGAAGTCACTTATCACAATCCAGTTGTGCAAACACAGTAAAATGATATAAAGATGTTTGAATCCAATGTTTTTGCATAAAATTAACAAGCTTCAACATTCGAATACTCTAAATTCGTTCTCTATTGGTCTATATGTCCCAAGTTAACAATTAGTAGCAGTTTCCTCTTCTTTTGTTTTTTGGCAAAAAAAAAAAAAAGAAAAGAAAAAGACAACTAATCTCATTCGTAAATGAGATTGTAAAAATGTTGTTTTTCAAAATTTCATTAGGATTACAATTTCTTTCACTTATCATATATGTGAAGTTGTAATTAAATAAAGAAGGTCTGCAGCATCTTTTACGCAAGAAGCAGCATGCATGCTTAAGTTTCATTAACTTTGCCTGTTCAAATTTAGTCACTGGTTTCTGATATCCAGTATTTGAAGCTGATTCTGCCAAGCGGGCAAGTGAAGATGCGACCAGCTCTTCAGCCTGCAAAGAAATAGTTAAGTACCAGAATTCCGTTCAAAGGACGATATAAAATAAACTAGAACAATGGTGTGCTGGTAGACCTAAATTGGTTACCTCGACATAGCCCATTGACAATCGTTTTGCATAGTCATCAGCCACGTGTTGCTTTTCTGTTCCAGAAACTGCATCATGATGTTGAGCAATTGCCAAAGCATCAGCCAAAGTGTCCGTGTTGGGGCCTGAATCACTCCGTCCTTTAAAAAATTCCAGTTGTCTTGCCGCCTGATTATACATAAGAAAGCTATAAAGACTTAAAAAATGCAGAAGACTAGGAAAACATAGTTTGATACAAAGTAAAAGACTGATTCAAATCAAATGTTGAAAACTTACTAAGTAGTAACCACTCATCACTCGGACATAGCGTTTGAAAGCTGGTCTACTTGTGAAATATCCTGTCCAGTATCCATTTGCACGATCTGCATAGCTGATGATTGCATGCTTCAATTCTTAAGAACAGTCAAATGAAATACAAATAAGTGAATAATTAATTCTCCCTGTTGTTGAAGTATTAAACTCACGGGAAGAAGTCATCAGTCTTGATCGGCCAGGATTCATTTGTTGCAAATTTTACATCAGTGTAGATGGATGGGGTTGAATAAAGGGCATTGACGCGCCCATCCTATAAGCATTCAGAATAAAAATATTACTAACGATGAACATCTACTAGAGTTCTTTACCTGGAGTAAGCAAGAGAAAGGACAAAGACACTTGAATCAAATAAGCTTAAGAGAAAAAAAAAATGGAAACAGGTAGGAAGAAACACAGCCAAGAGCTAAAGTTGCAGTCTTCGCTTGTACAGGACTTTTAGCATTTATAAATGGGTAACCATGCACTATTTTGCTTCTTAAGACAAAGAAGTTGAAGAACTGCTTTGGCTACTTATATGGGAAGCAGTTTTTTACTTAATTATACTTTTAAAGTGAAAATTTTATTTTATCTTTCATTGAATAACTTTTTAAGTTACAGAAAACCTCTTTTAACATTATATAAATGATAAACTCACCTTCAAGCCTTTATAAACCTTTTTTAACAACCAAACCACCCTAAATATCCATACAATTAGCTTTTGCCACGCAATAAGCTAGAAGCTAGAAGCTGCAGCACCATGCTGCGTTTATCTAAAAGCAGCGTCATTATAATCCAAGAAAAGCATGTTAAAAGCAACTCTGTCCGCATGCTCCTAAAATCTACTTGACAAGATGAGTCATCCTCATCGCTACAGTGTCCAGATGAGCATAACCCTTTCAAATAATGATTAGGGTCAAGGTTCAAGATCCTTTCACGACCTCAGTATAAATAATGTGCATTGATGTGTATTTTGGAATGAGAGGATATGATTCCCATTTCTATGCATCCCATCCTCATTAAGCAAATGATAACATCACTATCATATTTTACCAACTATAAAACTTATCAGTACCCATTTAGTTGAAGTGAGGCGAGCCAGTCATTGCTCCCTCACCACATAAGTATGAAAAATAGAAAAACTCACCAGAGAACCAGTTATCAGGCAAAAGCATGACTCTCATAACCTAGATACTATTATATCAAACAAACAAACTAATTGAAAGAGCAAAAGGAATCAACTAGAGACAAAAAAAAAAAGCATTTCTACTTTGGTTATCGGCACTTTCTAGATGGATTTTGGAGGAACACTTACCATATTGACATAGTGAATGAGCTTATCCATATTTCGGAACCACGTGTTTGCATACTGATACTTGAAATCTGTCCCCATGGTCCACATAATATGATTTGTTCGAGTTATATTAGCCTGAAAAAATCAAAGATTGTCTGTTAAACCTCAACTGACTCAGTAAAACAAAACACTGGAAAGGAAAATAAAACTTGCCTTCACGTATTTGCTTGAGCATTTTATTCCTAGAGTAGAATGTCATAAAAAGTGTATTTATGATACTTCAAATTAGGTACTTCTGTCTGGAGATCCTCCTCCAAGAACCTTTAATTTGATGAGTATGGTAGGCCAGTGACCCCACGTCGGTTTGGTAAAGTTTGAGCCTTCCAGGACTAAGGATTTTCACATCATTAAAAAGGTTGTAGTTTTGTAGCATAGCCAGCTGCTTCCACTTAAAATTTCTCCTCAAACGGGAAAAAAAAACTCGTCTACTTAAGATTCATCTCAGTAGTTCCTTCTTTTAGAGAGGTGGTATGTGTATATTTTATTACATGGTAAGAAAGTTATCCTACTTCATAATAAAGACTTAACTTCAGCTTCTTTTCATGATGGTAAGCATAAAACTCATTTAAACCAAAAGTTCCAACTATAAGAAGTTGAAGATCATGCAGATGTCAGCAGTGGGTCCATACAGAAATCTATTCAGTTTGTGCTTACCTGTGATACTGCAGCAGCTACAAAATCGTTAACTCGCTCTTGAACATTGTAATCAAACAAATTGATGTTATCCTTCAATTCAGAAAAGGAAGATAAAAATAAATTATTGCACAATTTAAAATAAAAGAACCTTTTATCAATCCTTTCTCATGATTTAATTACCTGTACAACAGGGGAGGCATCATTAACTTCAAAATAGAAACCACTTGGAGGTTCATAATTCTCAGGGAATGCACCAGCAAAAATCTGAAATGTTAAAAAGGAAACAAGGACCTCCTGTGAAATTAAATGTAATAATAACCAATATTGGATAGGGAAAAACATAACTATTGCGTATGTATTATTGGATAGGGAAAAACAAAGCCAATAATAATATGTATTATTAAGATCACTTTCTTAAATGCAAATTAGGTCATGTCACCTGTGCAGATGAACCAAGGCTCTTAGAACCCCGCCATACAACCTCAAGACTCTTCTCCTTTTTCCGCTTTACTCTGTCTTGGTAATCAATCCGACCAAAGAAAAGAGAGTCAAATCCAACCTACAGAAACAGAAATATGGTGTTTCACATTATCAATAAAGAAATATATACGGATAATTGCTCTATCATAGGTATATAACACAAAAATTGCACTTGGACTTTATCTTCCACAGAAAATGAAAACCAGTTAAAAGAGTGATAAATCAAGAAGATCAATTCAGGACTGAAACATAAGATGGCATACCTCTGCCCCCAACAAGTAAGCTTGCACAGCAGAATGTCCAAAGGGATCAATCTGCCAGCCAATTCTTGGTGTCAGATTAAACTCCTGTTTAATAAATCGGTGCCCAAGAGTTGTCTGATCAATCATGTCGATGTAATGTGGTGCTGCCTCGTCATGCATGCACATACCCCCATTTCTGAAAAACCCATTGCCAAAGAACCAGAAAGCTTTCTATTTGCTAGAATGGAATAGCTAATCAAAATGAATCCAAAATTCCTAAGTACTTAACTGAAACAAAACAAAACAAAACAAAATAAAATTTAAATGAGATAGATAGTACATGAGCTCTAATTGACCCGATCTGAGAAGCTCTTTGACCGTACTTTGGACTTCCTCACTCTGGTCTCTCCACCAACGCTGGAAAAACGCCTGTATCCATCAAGCAAATCACAGTTAAATTTAAACTCCATCAAAGAATGGAAGAAATACAAAGCCCAAACTGATTGTCAAAACAATTAGGACGATAGATAAAACAGGATTTAGGTCCCGTTTGGAAGGCCGTTTTAACACTTCCAGAAAGATAACATGTTATGATCAAATCTTTTGACGAAACAAAAGTAACAAAACAGGTTATTGATCTTGCCTGCTCCACATAAATAAATTTCCGATTCTTATCCGCCAGCAATGCCGGAATTAGAGAGTCCAGTACATTTTGAACACAAGCTCCCTACACCAAAATTTAACCAAAAAAAAAAAAAAAAAATCAACATTTTATATCGGTTACCAATTGAGAAAAAAAAAATGCATTTTGATATATTGAAATTTTGGGGGAAAAGGTGAGATCACCTGGATTGAGTTGTTGGAACCAACATAGTACTGATCGACTGTCTTCAACCATCCGACGTCGTCGTGCGTGTGAGGAACCAAATGAACATTAATTTTCCCCGGAACAATCCCTTGAGAAGTGTTGTAAGCGATATATTTCGATTCCACAAACAAAACCTCCGCGAAGAAGACCAGAAAAAACACTCCAATTGCCATGAATGTTGCAGGTCGAACTCTCTTTTTTTTTTTTTAAGCTAATGCGAAAAAAAAGATCAAGAATAGATAGAAAAATCTAGTTCGTTTTCTGCAACAGCAAATTGTTTGCTTTGCTCCAGATAAAATCAATGGGCGGACGCTCTCATGAGCTAGGGTTTAACAGATGAAGATCGTGTGAGTGAATTTCTTATTATGAGCTCTTACTTTTTCAGCAAAATAAAATGAGTTTTGTTTGTTGAAGTGTCATCAGTCTGACTTGGACACTAAGCACACTCTATTTCTTCTGAAATAAACAAACATATAAATGGAATTCATGATGATCTTATCCATAATTTTACCCGCTTAACATTAATAATAATTAGAAGTTGGGTCGTTGCTATAATGCGCCTAATGTGTAGGTAGAACCGTAGAAGCATACTATTTGAGTTGACTTTGACGTACGAGGCTTATCTATCGGCTCAAATTGGTGTCATTACGTGGCTAATCCAAGGACAGAGTAGTACAGGATCAATATTTTGCCCTATTTTCATTTCAGTACGTTTAACGATCATAAAACAAATCGAACGGATGTGATTTCGTGTAATGTTACACGCGAGGGTGTAAAAAAGTAGCACACTCATTTTGTGATGACCAAAACGCCCTTGGTGAAAATATAAAATCCGATAAGGCGGTGTTAGAGAAAGCTTCTCATCGTTTAAAGAGAAATAGCAAATCGAGGGCATCACTTGAGAGAAACGGAAACCCTTATTCGCTCATCAACCATGGATGATAGTTTTAGAGTTCGAGTCGACAAGATTTTCGGCGCTCTCGGTCCAGATTCAGCTTCATCTTCGTCTTCATCATCTCTGCGTTCTCTATGGTCTTTAAGTGATGCTGAGGTCGAGAAAAGAGAGTGGAATCGGGAGAGGGACAGTCCAGACAGAGAAGATGCCCCTTGTTCTTCGTCCTTCAATGGGTTCTTTGCCAACAAACACAATAACTCTAATAAGAAGAATTCGAGGAACAAATTTGACGATGATATCGACGATGAAGATGAAGATGAAGATGATGAACAACAAGGCCGTGGTTCTTCGAATCAATCCTTCGATGGTGAAGAACACGAGAAAGAAGAGTGGGAGATCAGATCTTCTATCGGCATGGACCCAACTCTTGATCATGAGGTAGGATTTCTTTCTCTTAAAAAAGGTCATGTTTTTAGCTTACTTCGTCTCTCTCTCTCTCTCTCTCTCTCTCTCTCTCTCTCTCTCTCTCTCTAAAACTAAGGGTGGTGTTTGGTTCGCTGAGAAAATTTCAATAGAAAGAACTAGAGAACTTTAGGGTATGTGGAAATGTAGAGTTGGTGATGATAGAGTGGAATTAGAAAGCTGAAAAAGGAATGTGGATGCTTGGGAATGTTAAATTTTTTATTTTTCATGTTTCTACTTACAAAATACAGCCTAATCGACATCAAAATATAATCTTGCTTCCAAGTCTTAGAATTGGTGTTCATAATGAATTAGAGATGAGTTTTTGTTGATTTCATGCTGCTGTGTTTTAAGAGATGTGAAAGACAAATCTGAAATCTCTCTGTAATAAATCCAGAATTGTTTGTAAGGTTTGCTAATATGTAGCGCGCAATAGCTCCAGATACTAGATTATCAAATAGAACTATAGAAGTGGTAACTATAGGGTTAAAGTTCTTACTTCATTTGTTAACTGAATGCAACAACACTTAGTTGCATCGCTTTTTCGAACAATAATGATCTCATTGAGTACGGATTGCTTATATTTGAAAGATACTAGCCGACTGTCTATGTTATATTTTTGTTTTGATAGACATATCTTATAGGCTGCTCCAGATTTTGTAGTCTCATGAAACTAGAATGGAATTTTGGGTAACTTTAAGTTTGAACTGTTCAAAGTGTGAAAAAAGTTACTTAGATCAATTAATTATAGATCTATGTACATAGCTGCTGCCACACAACCAATTTTCTCAAAAGCGAGCTAAAGTTCCTTTTGTTGGATTTTGTTTTTATTTGAATATCTCTGTTCCTGATTTTTTTTTCACTAATTTTTGTATCAGATATAACACTAGAGATGCAAATTTATACTGTAATACCGCCTTTCTTTTGTGGGTTTGTTCTCTTTTCAGTGCATTAATATTGGTGGCAGAAAATCTGTGTTCTTATTTTCTGTAAGTCTTTTGTGTATTTTTAGTTGATGAGATAAAGAAAAACACGAGGACTTCCTCAAAATAATAATAGCCATAATAATAAAGAAGAAAGAAAGTGGTATGTTTTTTCAAATTGAGCATGGTCATTCATGGTGTTTGTCATACCTCTTTTCTTACATTTTCTGAACTGATTTCTTTTAGTAATTATACTACTAGAGGTTGAGATTCTTTGGATACAACTTGGCATGCTATAATATGTTCCTTACACATCATATGAACTGGAGTTGGAATTTTAATATTCGTACTCCTGGTCTTCTGCAGGAGGAGGAAGATGAATTTGACAAAGTAGCTGTGGGCAGGGAAAATGCTAATGAGCGGACGTATATGAAGGACATAACTGATTATGGTCCATATCTGAACGCTCACAATGTACTTCCCAGCTGCTTTAAGGATCACGTTAAGGATCCGCGAGCCAATCTCTTGTCTGCAATAAATAGGCTGAAAGAGGATAAAGAAGTAGCCGGAAGCTTTGATTCTCATCAAGCTGCTGACACCATGCAGGCCGTTGTAGATCCTGAAGTCAACTTAAATCAAAATGCTGGCAACCTGAAACCAATATTGAAAAGGAAGGAAAACCAGTCTGATTCAAAGTCGAACAAACGTGTTAGATTTGACCCTGAATGTAAAGACAATTGCGACCAAGAATTTGAGAACCCAAGTTCTGTGATGGCCACCAATTCAATGGAAACCACTACAACTGCAGAAGATACTTCATTGTTTCCCCAGTATACTTCTGGAGTTCCAGATTATGTACGGAATCCTTCCAAGTACACATGCTATAGCTTTGATTCATCTAGCGACCTCGATGAACAATCTAATCGGCAAGCTTGCATGGACTTCCTTAATACGATAAGGAGGTCGAAGAGCCCAGAGTCACAGTCGGAAGGGACTTTCGAGCTTCCAAAATCAATAACCTTCACGCCTAAAAAGAAGGCCAGTGATGGTGCATCAGTGAAAAGGGACACTGAAATGTATCAAAACCAAGAAGATATTTCTAAGGAGGCCGTACGGAGGGCTGGCATCCTCGTTGGCATTGCAGCTATAGAAACCATAGAAAATGAAGCTTGTGCGATGGAGGAGGATGAGCAGCAAACAACCACAACAGATGCAATTGGGAGCTCTAGGAAGCCAGGTCGCAAGTATCGGTCAAAGATTAGTTACGAGGACTCTGTTTCTTGATGGGCTCGGCATTTCATTAAGACACCTGCACTGGTATTTGCATTACAATAATGTTTTGATGAACTTCAGCATCCTTGTATTTTTGTATTTTTTATTTTTTGGATTGGTAATTTTAACTGATCGTTGTAATTGAAGATCTCTTGGAATTTGTTTTTCAGATGCCTGGTACCAGGGGCTGCCTGATACAACTATTCACAAGTTGCAGTTTAAGGTGATGGACCAAGGCTACATGCCTGGACTACCGCACCAAGACAGTCTTATCGCGGTCTGCATGCTGCTGCTGGTAGGGGCCACCTTTTTACTTGTGTTCTATTAAAACTTTAACGTGTTGGATTGTGAGTTGCTTGTATCAAATGGATGATACATGCCAGCATCATACATCAAAAGCTTACTTAAAAATTGTATGAAGCCTGCAGTATGCCCAGGCTACTCATATGGCGTTTGTTTTTTAAGTAGGCAATGTTTGTATAAGGTGAAGGTTTTTTCACCACTAGTCATTTAGCTGGGTTGTTTTTTACCGTCTTTGTTTTTGTGGGGATGACAAAATGACAGTTTGGAAAGATTGATTTATGTAGAACGGCTTACAGTGCAATATTGTTTCTAAAGGAACCAACAAATAGTCCAACAATAAGAGAATGTGTAAAATAAAATCGAAAACCCTTTTGTTGAAATATGGCATCCCATTATGCAAAAAGTATCTCAACTTGGTTGTGCAAGTAAAGCCACCACGACCATTTTTTTGAAATATGGCATCACATTAGTTGGCATAAACTGTATGTGTAAATAGTTATAAATGGAGATGAGGGAATGGATATGAGGGCAAAAGGCAAGGGAGATGAACATCGGTTCCAAAGACTATTGCTATTGGATCTCAAACCAAAGTAGCGAGAGCCCAGAGCGGAAGCGAGTGGAAGCAGGATCTCTGGAACGTCTAATTAAAAAATGTACTAAGCTTTAGAGAGCATGGTTCATGCCCGAGCTTGAGTCAATCCGGTCAGGACTCGCCCAAATCCAGCCAAACCAAAATTATAATATAAAAAACAAAAAATAATAAAAATGAGTTGAACGAGCCAGGTTGGGGTCGAGTCAAGCTGGTAGAGTCCAGCCTAATCAGCCGAATCAAGGCCAAGTCAACCGAGTTGGGGATGAGTCAGATGAAACAAGATGCGACTAGCTCATTCAGTACAAAGACTACAGACTTTGTCCGATCCAAGTAGGCCGAGTCAGCAAACAATGCCAGAGAGCCTCCAGAGCAGAATTGCGGGAACGGGAGCAAGGTTTCAACTGCAGCAAATCTCGGAGTGCTAAATTGCAAGTGTGCAAGGCACTATAACTCAAGCGGGAGAACTCAACTGCAGTGGTCGTAATGAAAGACCAACAGGTCTTGATAACTCAAGCAAGAGAGCTCGGGTGTAGCACTGCTAATGGAAGACAAAGAGGTCCTGACAACTCATGTAACAGAGCTGGATGGAATGCCAATGAAAATAAAGAAGTCTAGAGTCCTAAACAAGCAGAGAGCTTGAGTGCAGCAGCAGCATCACTGTATCAGTGAAAGGTCTTGATAACACAAGTAGGAGAGTTTAAGTGCAGCAGTGCTAGTGAAGAAAACACAGGTCCTGATAACTCGAGCAAATTCTTTGATTAACTTAAGCACCAAAACATGTTTCATTTACTCTGCCATCGATTTCCTCTCACTCTGTACAACCAAATTCTTTGATTAACACTATCTAAGCAGTCAATGAAAAAGATAAAACACTTGAACACCCTGTAAAGAAAGGGTTAACTAGAAAACATTTTCAGACATGAACATCAGAGTTTACATCTGGAAAATCTATGCAGCAGTTAAAGTAATTCTATGCTAATACTCAGGCAATAATGTGTATGTAGTTAATTATACATATAGATTTCCTCAAACAGTGAAACTGTCAGAGGTACTATGAGAGAAATAAAAAATAAAAAAATCAAGGTTGAGAATTAGTAATTCCATAACAAAGCAGACTGATATTTTGATGGATGAAATTTGTGGAAAAAGCAGTAACATTCATAAAAATGGTTAAAAACCTGAACAATCATGTAATATCTATTTCTGCTAATGCTATCTTGCATGGAGATAGAATAGATATAGAAACCTCAATGATTGAGAAACAAATGTAAGAATAAAGAGTGGCAAAGAATATAAAAGAATCTCCTCTTGTAACAAAATAACCCTTTTTCATTTACTTAATATGTACCAGTAACACATGTAGTTTTGCCACAAAAATGGATCTCATTGATTTTTGTCAGTGCTTCTAAATATATGACGTGTAAAAAGAACTTGGCATAGAAAGAAAGAATCCCCCTCTTAACCCCTCTTCTCCCCCAAAAAACAAAAAAAGGTAGAGCTTGAGAAGAATACAACCAGACATGGGTAACTCCCACTTTTTCATCTCACAGAAGTCACTACAACAGGCAACTGCATTGATTGTTTGAGAGGCAGGAAGTATTGTAAGTATGAAAGAAAGAGAGAGAAGCTGAGGGTTCATCACTAATATAAACGCTTTCGACAGTCAGCTGCACCACAGTGGCATGGCATCCTTCTAATATTGCCATCTGGGCCCATGACGCTATCTAGAGCATACCCATAGTCATATGCAAGCTCCTGTTTATAACACCAGCAACAATTCATTACTCTCGAAGTTCTGGTAAAGTATCCAAGCAACGTCATTGATACTTCCGAAAGATATAAAATGGTGTCATGATTTAAAAACTTGCCCCCTACGTTACCTACTAACTACAAGCAACTTCCTAAACCTGTTAAAGCTCAAAATAAACACATTCGGACTTAGTTAGATACATATCCTAAAGGGAAAAAAAATGGTATTTACTATAGAGTAAAAATATCCTGGTTATTACTCTACTATAAAAAATAAAATAAAACAAGAAACAAAATATATCTACTCGACGAGTCAATCTCGCATGTATAGACACACTGTTGTCCCAACTCCTTACTCCTACATGAATCAACAGATAGGCACCACTTAACTCCTTCCCTAAAAATTAACCCCACCAATTGATCCTAATGATCAAATCATTGTACACATCCGGACTATCAACAAAAAAAAATTCTTGAATCAACCAGCCACTAGATCTTGATTATGTAAATACATTGTTCTCAGGGTTTCAATCCCTATATGGTATGAGACATTGGTGGACAATTTTCACTATATCCAGATACAAAATTCTAACTGATCTGCTCAAAACTGTAATGCCTCCTCCACCGGCTGGAATTCGCATTTTGCTTAAAGTGGAAATGAATCTAATATTCAAATTTTGGCAGTCACAGTTTCCTCATGATGTATGTTGTTTCTCATTGTAGTCCACACAATAATGACTTGATTACCGACCAAAAAAATAATGACTTGATTCTAGATTTTTTAAGTTCATATGAATTAAAGAAATGGGTGAAAGTCCAGTGGCTTTAGCAAAAAACTACTACCAAGCATCTCAACCACGGAAATGAAAACAACCTATGATTTATTTATGATCGGCTGAAATGCCCACAAATAACTGAAACCCATTGTAGCAAGATCCAGAAAGAACCATTATGCATCGCAATTTCTTTAGAGCATGTTATTTCCAAACTCACATCAATGATATAAAAGGAACCCAAGTACCCAACAAATTAAGGAGAGGCCAATCAAGGTTTAAAAGATAAAAAAACAGATAGAGAATGGCACCAGGGCATCACCTGCATAGGAGGTATGTTGTCTGCCGCAAATAGCATCACTCTAGCAAGTTTGATATTATGATGGGAGCTCAAAACGCACTGGACGAACAGATTAGGCGCACAGCTATGATTGATGAATCTTGCAATGTTTCCGACTCGGCCTGCATCTATACAGAATTCAGGCACACTTTCCAACTTCTTGTCATCAGTTTCATCCAGATGAGCACGGGAAGGTATCGCAACATCTTCTAATCGCCTCTATCAGACAAAAAATAGAAATTCCATAAGATAGTGACCACTGAGGCAGTAAAAGGAAATTGAAGTATAAAATTTACCATCCACATGAATGAAAAAACTAAAAGAAAATATATTGAACAGTTAAAATAAAATTCTTGAGTTTCCATAACAGTACCTCTCTTCCGTCGAGCCCCTTCATTGTTTGCAAACAATCAATATCAAAAATGTAGTTATTCTCAGAAATGTTGTCTATATCATCAGTCCTCATCAGCAGTCCCGTGTATTCACATACTGGTGCCCCAGAAGGAATAAAATCCCAAGACCTTACAGCCCATCCTTTCTTCGGAGTACGGAAGACCTGCCAAGAGACAAAGTAGCATATTAGGGCTGTAATTCAAACCAGTAAGGATACAATTATTATCAGCAAATAAACAATATAGCAGATCGGATATGATTTTGCAACCTCAAATCGGTACTTTAGCCCACGCTGAGACGTTTTGTTTATGCAACCAGGCCCGCAGCCACAGTTCGGCCCACATTCAAACACAACTGACTTGGCTTTAACTAATCTGACAAATTGGAGGTAAGACTACTCTCAGAAAAAAAAATATATTAAATAATGAAAAACGATAACAAGCACCGCTAAGAAAATTGATTTGGTTTTGTATCTGACTGATATGGCACAACCAATCAACTATCAGATAGAACTTCCAGAATCTAAAAAATTATATCCTCAAGGTGAACCAAAAATTTAGAATATCAGTACAAAACATGAATCACCTACAATATATTGATAAATTATAAATGGGGAGGAATATTGCACCACTTGTTTTTTTGGGACAAAGTGGTGCACACATGGAGATGATCCAAGGGCTAATTTTCGGTGATGATGTTCTTCTCACTATTTAGATCATCGTATCCGAGAATTTGCCCATTCTAGAACTTTCATGAAAGGTTCATCAGAAAATCAACGGTTATGAAAGATACCTAAAATTAGCCTATTTTTTACGAAATGATTTGAGGGAGTTAGAAGTTCTAGAATGGGCTGATTTTTGGATATGATGATACACACGGTGAGGAGAACACACCGAAAATTAGCCTTTAAATCATCTCCATGTGGTCCCCACCAAAGCAAGTGGTGCAAGAGTGGCGCAACAAGGCATGGTGCAATATCCCTCCCCATATAAATATTAGAGACACGAATATTATTGAATGCATGCATAATAAAAATACATCATAGATTCATTTTTCTTATGATTAGCAACATGTTTGTGCACAGAGAATGCACATGTAACTGTAACATCAGAACCAAACTATGGGTCCATGTTGGGCATGCAATATGAAAAAGGTATTACACTTTCTCAGATCACCAGCCCAAAAACCTGATAACATCACATCAGATGATATTTAGAAATCCGTGAAGGAAATGGAGATATTAGTTTCGTTGGCCTAGTCAGGTCTAGAAATTTGTTGAACATTGCTAGAGCATCTTGTCTGAGAATCGCACTGAACAGATTCACTTGTCAGGGAGAAGAAGTATCATCTTTATCTAGTTTTTCTGCTTTGCTATCCGGTCTGGGGGAAAAGTTGGGAGTTTATAGAGAAAAAAAACATAGGATAGAAGACCATGAACCTATAAAACAAATAAGATTAAAGATCATGACACATGGGATAAAATTTAATATGAGAAGACTGGTTTTGAAATTGATGAAAAATTGAGAAGATTTGATTCAAGTACATACTACATATATATTTATTGATCAGTGACATCAAGAATATATGAACATAAAAAGAAATGGTAGAAAGAGCATATAGAATATAAGTGAAGGAGTAACACTAGGCAGTACATGAAAAAAATGTAATAAGGAATTCATAAAGTAATGTGTATTAAACTCTTAGGAGTAATGTGATTCTCACCTGCCACCATCTCTACGCACATATGGAAAATCAGATCCATTAAGTCTTGCACAAGCACAAATAACAGGATCCATACAGGTCCCTCGACAATTGCACCCAGTGGCACTCATGGGGAGCTTCACACTTTCCGCAACTTGGATAGACTTGGAATATGAATATCCTGTATTTTTTAGAATTCATTAACACACGTCTGAAACTGTGGTCATTGGTTTATTAAGTACCTACTGGAGATAGGTTGCCTAATTTTTAGAATTCATTAAATCACGTCCGAACTGTGGTCATTGGTTTATCAAGTTCATGTCTAACTTCTTTTTTTAAGCAAAATCGAATATTGCTATCCATTACTTAGTCAGTTAACCCCTATATAGGGGATAGTCCCTTAAAGGATCAGGTCATTGCTACCTAAGTAGACAAGTCACCAGAACCTACAAGCCCAACATCCTAAGCTTTTCTTTTTTCTCTATTTAGGGAATTAGGATATTGGGCTTGGAGGGCCCACATACAGATGCTTTGAGAGCCAAGTTTTTGTTGGAGAATCTCTGACTGTGGAATTTCCCAATTCTAAGATTCGATGCCTATGATAGATTAGAAGCTCAGTATTAAATGGACAGTCCAAAATGTTTCAACTTCTGATCCAATAAGCATTTTATAACACAAATTTGGACATCTCCTCTGGGACAGGCCACGCAGTGACAATTGTGAGGTTGTCACTTAGCATTTGCAGAAATAATAAGAGAGATCAAATAGCAAGAAAATGCCACATGCTTGTTTGGTTCCTTGCGGAGAGTATAACATTCGTATGAAACTGTGTTTCTAGAAAGAAAATGAGACTATTTAGTGAAGCCCACAGAGACAAGCAACCACTGGTAATATTAGGAGCCTAAGATAAAAGGACATCCCACAAAAATTATCAAACTTTACCGATAAATTTATATCTTTATTTCAAAGAAATACTTCAAAATAAACATAATCAACTAGAATTAAAAAGGTAATCAAATGGTCAAACTTGCCTATGGGTGCCACAGGAGGATCATCAACCAAATTGGTAGCCGGAATTGGAATGTCTTCTTGACCTCCACTGATGTCCTTGGATACCAACCTTCATCAATCAAATGGTTAGATCAATTTCATATTTGGAATGCTTGCTTTTGAAAAGAAAGAGCTTGACATTTCCACAACAGGATATTCATTTCATACCCACGTAATTCTGAAATAAGCTTGGGTGCTTGCGCTCCAACATATTGGACCTGTCAATATGCAAATATTAAATGCCAATCAAAAGCAACAATGGATGAACAACTTAGTAGGTAGGTAGAGAAAACAACCTATATAATTAATTGGTCCTTAACTAAAAGTATTTTTGCCTAGTTAGAGATACTGTGTCTAAACCCCAACGATTACCAACAAGTGCAAGAATACAGCTAAAAAGCAAAATGAAACTACGATTAAACACTAAATGAGTAGACTCAGAAAAGACTTGAATCAAGAACTACACGAGTTGGATTTCCCTGTACTATCAACAAACTTATTTGTATTGATCAGACAAAAAACCTGGCTGGTGGTCAACGGGGGCTGCCCTTCAAGTCGTTTCAGGCGAAACTTAAAAATAGTAAATCCAGAAACACCTTTCTCTGCCCAGTACTGAACAACCTGCAAATATAAGAAAATGAAATTAATACACAAATCAAGTACTACTGTTAAGTTGTCTAAACAGCTCCTGAAGAAAAAGAAAAAAATAGCTATTTCAACATTATCAATCCAGAATCACCTTCAAATTGATCAAAACTGCATTAAGAAAGATGCTTACACTGCAAGAGATCATACAATTAAAACATAACTAGTATAGAATGTCCTTCATATGATGTTTGGAAGATTCCTTGGCATTTTCAGTATTGGTGGCAAACGATCATGTTATTGCGATCTAGTTTAAATATTCATCCCTTTCACGTTACAGAGAACTAAATTCAGCAGTAGACTTTATGGCGTCTTTGGGTTTATCTCAGGGAACGGAGGTTTTTCTTACTGCTCATTTCCCATCTCAGTTGGTGGGTCTTGCTCATTTAGACAGATTAGGAACTTCGCATTATAGGTTTGGATGGAGATCATCTTCACACATAATCAAGAAACTATGAAACTTCTAATCTACCAATAGTGATTGAAAGTTGACACTGAAACGAATGGCAGAGATGGTTTAACTTTTTGATAAACTTGCGGTCCATTTAGTTTCAAAAGTGATGATTCCATGATGAAAAGATCATCAGTACCAAAAATCAGCGCAAACCATCTTCATGATGGCCTCACAGACACATGTCAAAGGAAGAACTATGAAAAAAAAAAAATGAAGAACTATGTTATTCTTTTCTTTGGCTCTCTAGAACTAACAAAGATGGCATTGGAGACCCATTAACAAGGACTGTGCAAAAAGTTGTCAGTAGCGAAAACTAAACCATGAAAGCCTCTTGACTGTGCATGCAATTGTTCCGCCATTTCATCCGTATTACATTTTTTACTACTCAATTACACAAAATGAATAATCATAACCTACAAAATGCAATACAGATTAAGCAAGACAAGAAATCTTGACTTTGACCATTAAAATAATATGGGTCCATGTAAGAACGAAATCTAAGAACCACAGTTATCCCCTCCCAACATAAGAAGGTGTTCAATTTATAATCCAAAAGAAGAATTGAGGTGCTTATTATTTAATACAGCAAAAGCTAGGTAGTTCTTTACAAGGCCAAGAAACTACAACAATCTACAAAGCAGAGTGTTCTCGCATGTTACATGAAAATAATTGACAGAAAAAATTGATACAAGTTTTGAAGATGCGTTCTATGGTACCTTGTACAAGCCATCGTAGGTGTAAACCTTGCCGCAGTAACTACTGGAAGACACATGGCCACGAGTTACTCTCACAGGGACACATTGCTCAATACTGTTCTGCCAATGGACAATAGGAATAAAAATCTAAAAGGAACAGATAAAATAATTCCAATTCAAGCAATGAGCTCTTCATACAAAGACCAACATGGTAACCTTGCACTTTGCTCCCAATCCCCTCCCCCCTTTCACTATTATTATTATGCAACATTGACTATAATGTTGAAAATGTACAATGTTAAGCAGCCCAGAACAGATAGAGCTGAAAGGATTTGATTTCTCATTGCACTTGTCAAAGCCTCACCCCATCTCTGTTGGACTCATTTGCCTTGGTCTCTAGGCTTGAGACCTCCAATTCTACTAACTGTATTGCAATGAGTTTTAGACATTATTCGAGTGTTTTACAAAGCATAAATAAATATTTCTTTCATTGGTAAATAATAATACTATGTGTAAGGTCACAATTGTGTCTTTCAGGATTCACAAGGAAAATCTGCTTTTCACTCTAGCATATAAGTGTTCCCATCTTTGGTGAAGGAAAACTCTGGCAGATTAGTCTCTTGAATGGGAAAATTCATTGGCTAGAGAGAACTTCAATAAAAGTCAGAAAATGAGAACTTTGCTAGCATACTTTCCTAACAGCAATCAAACCCCTTTCATTGAGATAAAGTACAAGGTCCATTTTGATTCTAACCATGTCGTGTATTATTAAGATCGCTTGTGTAACACTCGAAATAACGTCTTTGCTTGTATCACTAAGCTTGTATATGGTGAACCGCTCAGAAGCTCTACTTAGGTCAGAGGACTCGGAAACAGGTGTATCTCCAGTTTCACTAAAAATGTTACATAATTGGAGGCTAGTTAATAGCTATATGCAATGTCTAAACCTTAAATGAGCTTTTTTACTTTGTACAAAACAAACTATGAGATGACATTAGTTGCACCCTAGGGCTTATGCAAGCCATTCATTCATTTAATGATCAATTAACAAGCACCCATTCAAATTATTATGACCCTCCCCAAAGCCTTAAACTTTACTTCATTCTTTTTTTAATTAGGATAACTGTTAACAATGCAGTCCTTATTTACATTTATAATGTACCCTAGTATGAAGTATGACTAGCCAATTTCATAACATTGCCAATAGTTAGGATGGCCATCATAAACCGGACTTGGTTGGAGGAAGGAGATCGGGAAGAGGCAAACTTGGCTACTTTAAAAGAAATAAAATGCATCTCATTAAAAAATAAACAATTCTATATACAGTGAAGCGCATATACACTAACCAAATTTTTAAGAGAGAAGTAATATGCCCAGGCAGAAACATAAATCGAGGTAAGTTGAAGAGGAGCTCATCACAGAATGATTTTATTACAAGATGAAATGAATAGGATATTTTCAATAAGAGTACAAATGTTGAGCACCTGATGATAAATAGCACATGTAGAAAAAGATGGAAAAGAAAATATAAAGGAAAGTAGCAAGACTTCCAAAACTATGCACCTTAAGTGCCAAATTACCACGAAGCATCACTTGATGCCCGTTTTGACGCCTATTACCAAGAAGATTATTGCCACCTTGACCAGTATAAATGACATCCTCTGCGTTATCCTGATCATCTTCATACTGCCCTGATAACACAATTGAAGTAGCAAGAGGAAAAGTATAGCCTTTGTACTCGTCCTGCAGACAAAGAGCATGTGAAATTACGCTTGAGTTTCTCATTCTAGAAAAATAAGTAAGGAAGGGCATGCTAGGTAGAACCATGGAAAGACCATAACAGAGAAATGAATGCTATAATCACCAACCAACCCCCACCACCACTACCTACACTCAACACACAGGAAAAGAAACAAAAAGAATTGCACAAATTTCAATATGCATCACCAGTTTTTCGTAGGATGGTCCCATGAAATCAATTCCATTCAGCCAGTGACCATGTAAACCGAGAACAACCATTTCGGCCCGTGAATAGAATTGATGCCCAACATCAACACCTGTGACCATGAGAAGCATGAGTCAGCACCCTCTTTGATCAATTATTTGAATTTGTATCATATCACTTTAACCTCCAAACAAGTTAAAGCTTAACTTCACAAATACAAACCACAGAAGTCCATTCTGATCCACTAAAACCAGTACCGGAATACATAATATACATACAACAAAACCAGTACGAGTAACCAACCCGGAAGATGACCAAATCTCTTTTTTGGGAACAGAATAGTCTTAGTTTCCATCATCTGCCAAAGAAATGAAAATGAATAAAATTAGAAAAGAATCCAATATATTGAACTGCCAAACTAGAAATTGTCATTATATAGAAACATGTTACAGCCAACCGAAATTATAGGAATCAGGTAACTCTAAGATAATCTGAACAAAGAAAGAAACAATGATTCTAATGTTATCAGAGCTTTGTGAGTTTGCCACTTGCTCAAACACAAAAGATGAAGAAAAAGTATGAGTTGTATTATAACTTCACACCCTTCAATAATATAGTACAGTTTCATGTATTTGAAAGCTTTCTTTTTTTATGCCGCCATATCTCTAGAAACAGTTAACTTGGTGAGTTTGTCCATTCCCTAATAGACACATCCTGGTTTTATATAACTTTATCCTGCCATACTTCATATCAATGATTGAAGAAATGAAAGTGATTATGATTCCAAGTCAAGCAGAATAAGATGCAATCTGGTTTTTCCTAATCCTATTGATCTAGAAAAGCCCCATCCAATTTAGAATGATAATAGTATAAAGCACCAGCATTGATAATCAACCACAAACTTCCAGATATCAAGCAGATGAATGAAAGTTCGACATAGTAAGAATAAATATCTAAAACAGTTGTTATTATTAAAGGTGAGAACAACATGTGAATGGTATAAAGAAAGAAGCTTCAATGGTAAACAAATATAAAGCGTGCCGAGGGAAACCTGCCTTTGTTATTGCCTTCAGATCTGGTCGCTTGGCAGTTCCACGTGCCTTCCCTTTCTGCAAACTTTTTTAGCATTAATATGGAGAGGGGAAAACATGAAAACCAAGACCTATATATGCCTTATTTTTCTGACAAGCAATGTGTTAGAAGATTAAATCGTGTGAACAGTAATTATGAATAGTGACTGTGAACAGTGTTTTGTGTACTACTCATGCATAGTGTACTTTAGTGTACTACGCCTGAATAGTGTACTTTAGTGTACTACTTTAGTGTACTTTAGTTTGTGATAGTACACTTAATAAATATATATAAGGGGTAGAGATGCTACACATTTAGTAACTCTCTACCCCCTCATTCTCTTCATCTTTTCTTCTTCTTCTACCTTTTCTCTTTCAACTCAATGGAAACCAAGATCCACATGTATTCTATGTATTGTCATGATAATAAACTGCAGCTTCTCAGGAAACAATTACAAAGATCGCTCTGCTTTTGGCACCAGAAATATTCAAGCACGTAAAATATCAAAGACTCAGCAGGACATTTTTCTGAACTCCGTCCCCAAAACCTAAAGTTCATAGAACTTGTTAATGAGCACCATCAGAAATTTTACAATTCTGATGGTATAAAGAAAGAAGCTTCAATGGGATGGTAAACAAATATAAAGCATGCCGAGGGCAACTTGCCTTGGTTATTGCCTTCAGATCTGGCCGCTTGGCAGGCAGCTTCATATCATCTCCACTTGCCTTCCCTTTCTGCAAACTTTGTAGCATTAATATGAAGAGAGAAAAACATGAAGACCAAGAGCTATATATTTTATTTTTCTGATAAGTCATTCGAACCAAGATCCACATATATTCTATTTAGTGTCATGATAATAAACCGCAGCTTCTCAGGAAAATATTACAAAGATATTGGCAGCAGAAATATTCAAGCACGTAAAATATCAAAGACACAGCAGGACATTTTTCTGAACTACATTGCCAAAACATAAAGTTCATAGAACTTGCTAATAGAGCACCATCAGAAATTTTACAATTCCAGAGTGCTTCACGGCTGTGTTACCTGGATATGGTATTGATACATGACATAACCTATTCGAGTGCAAAATTACTAAAATAGGGGTACAACATGATAATTTCTAGTCAGATATAATCAACACTTCGGAAACAGGATAGATGAGTATAGAAACTGTAAATACAGTAACTAATACATGCATCCATTTATGTAACCATATGGAGTTATGAAAATGCAGCATCTACGGCCAAACAAGATGCTAATGAGCATTTATTTGTTTCCACTGTGCAGAAGTGTACGGATGCTACCTTTCTCTGTCAGTGCATATGCACACCACTTAGCGACTCAAAATAATGCAATAAAATTGTCATCCACGAAGAAGATTGCTAACCACAAAGAACTGGCACGGCTGAGAGATGAAATGGAAACAGCATAACTTAACAAAGGATGGGATATCAGACAGTAAAACACAACACAAAAGACAAGAAGAGACCAAGATATCTAAAGTTGAACTTCCAATGAAAACCGACAAACTAAGGAATTTGATTACATATAAACTATAAGGGTATCTAGTAAACTATGCATACAAAATGGACATAGGCTCCAATTAAAGGAAAAGAATGAAGCAGATACCTTAGATTTTGAATCTTTGGGAGTTTTAGGATCCTTGACTTCTACTTTCTTGCACCGTTTCTCCTCCTCCTATGCATAATTGCCAAACCAACTAAGTGAGCACGCTTATTCACTCAAATTCAGAGAATTAGATAAAATCAAGATATTTCTGACTACATGAATTAGACGAGTTAGCCATCTTTAACAGGACATTACAGTTTAACATGATATTGGTATAAAATGCACAGACAGAAACTGGAACAGAATTGTATATTTACATAATTGACTTGATTAGTAACCACTACATGGTAGTCTTCATTTCTTATAACGGTTTTCATTGTTGACAGTTGACAACAATATCATCAAGTCAATATTATTAGGAGGATAAAAGGCACATATAAATAAAAACCACAAAATTTCTCAACATACAACATTACCTTTTGACCTTTGTTGGATCAGTAATAAGGAATTTTATTGAAGAAAGAATAGAACAAATAAAGTAACATAGAGGCGGACGAATAACACTATGAAGACCCTCAGTGAAGAGTGCACCAATGAAGGTGGCTCAAAACGTATCCCAGTTAGAAAGAACACCCTCAAATTCTGAAACCATTTTAATATTTAACCGTCCTAATCCTTGTAGATGATCATTGGACTCATTTTCCTACTTACATATCAAAGCACGATTGGGAGACTGAAAACCTATGCATAAGGTATTGCCAAAGTTAAGCACCTAGGTTGCACAGATTTGTGTATGTGTGCGGATCAAACACAGGCACACATGCGGATCAGAACATGGGGTCGACGTGTGTGAGCTAACGGTCAACTAGTTGCCATACCGGTTGAGAAGACTCCTGAGCATGCTTTTGTCACGTGGAGGCGGTGCTAACACAAAGCATTTGATTTTGGACAGCTTCTCTTGCTATTTGTGTGGTGCTTCATGCTTAATCTATATAAAGCGTGGTTTTGTAAAATTCTACGTAACTTATTGTGAGGAGAGGTAAACCAAGGGTTTGGTTCTCTTGGGCTTCATAGTTTCTTTATGTAAGGGTGAGAGTATTGTGAGGTGAGACATCAGATTTTATCCATCATTACAAATAATTGAATTAGGCACGCCTTTGTCCATGGTTTTTATCCAATTTAGGGTTTTTCACGTAAGATTTGTGTCTCATGTGATTTGGATTTCTCCTTTGCTTTCTCATCTACTTTCGAATTAGCATCTCAGGCTTCAGAAATCGTCCTGGGGTGCTGCTTTGTGTAACAGAAAACATATAATGAGAATTAAAAATAAGCAATAACAATAACAATAAAATACAACAAAAGAATCAAAGAGAAAAACCTCAAGGCTTGCACATTCATACAACCATCTATACCAGAACAACAAGACTAACGATGATACGGAAACCAGAATGCCAAGAGGTGCATGTGGAAATTGCAGAAAAACATCAGTTATGAAACGAGCCTTAATTAAATAGCTACGGCGGGAAAGAAATGCATATATATGATCTACCAGACAGACATCTAAGTATGAAATTCAAGAATAAAGATAAATTTGGTTTTGCAAGATAAATCACCTGGACGAAGTGAAGATAATGTGCATTAAAGGCCCTTAATGTCTCCTTCACCTTTGCATAGGCACTCTTCCCTGATACATCAGTTGAACTATTACCAGTTATTATCTCTTTCTCCTCACCTTCTTTCAGACCTACATTCACCAATTCAGAACGCTCAACATCACCAGAACACATTTCATTCCTTCTGACCTCCTCTTTTTCCTCCAAATTAGCCACCAAATTTCCTCTTTCTACGATCTTCGTCTTCTTGTTGCTAACTTTTCCTTTCTTAGTAACACAAGATGCCTTCCAGCTATCATAATAATAACTTCTTTTCTTCTCCGATCGATTCTGGAGCCTCGGACTAACTCTCCTCTCCACAAAAACTTCCTCGGAGACGATCTTCTGAACTCTTTGCGCCACGCTCTTCGTCACTGTAACACCAGTCGATTTGCCTTCGATTTTCTCGGCATTTCGAGAAACTCCAGAAACCATCGAAGTTGGACAATCCTTAACCATTTCAGGATCAACGACATTCATAAATCCGCTCGAAAAAGGAATTTCAGAAGAATCCATACTAATAGGCTGTTGAATATCCATTAATTGAACTCAAACTTCAAAACAACAAAAGAAATATGGTGAACTATGTTCTTGAAAACCAGAAAAAATACCTTGATCAAGCTCAAGGTTTCAATCTGCACAATATGCTCTGTAAAATCAACTTGAGCTTCCAATCAACTATTACCACTTATAGTAATCTTCAAAGAGGCTTGAGCGAGAAAAAATCACAGAGACTACAGAAATTGCTTTTACAGAACACAAAGACATGCAGATTGCAGAGAGAGAGAGAGAGAGAGAGAGAGAGAGAGAGAGATAGAGAGAGAGAGAGAGGAGAGAGAAAGAGAGGGAAGAGGAGGAACAGGGATCACGCCAGTCCGAGCTGAAGGGCCATTTTCCCCTCAATAAGTGGAAATGTGTCAATACAGCGGAGCCAACTACCATATATAAACGAGGTCTCCTAAATGCATAAAGTTTATGCGTATATTACGGAACTACCCTTTATAACTTGGAATATTGTGAGAAAGATGGATAGTATGCACATTAACCTATGTTGTATTTCGTAGGCCCAATATCTTAAACCGTTGATTCACCTTGAAATTCAACAAAGTTTGAACAAAGGCATTAATTTGAAGAAATCGACGGTTGATATTTGGCGTTCGGACATTCGATGAATACTATTTTTTTAATGAGAATAGTGTGAAGCCCTGTCATCAATCTTATGGTACGACTAGGACGAAATTTTTGTATGGGGGTGCATGGGGGGCCAATAAAAAGGACTAATTTTGTATACGTGGTACGTTTGGTAACGATAATTGGCTGCCAAAAGGGGAGTGTAGTTTTGTTAACCCGCATTGAACGCGAGTTGACAAAACTTCACCATTCTTTTTGACAGTTTTAAGACCACACTGTTTCGGTGAGTGAACAAAACCTACAAAAGTGTACCGTGCTGAAAGTTGGACGCGCCAATGTCTGAATTGCTACTATCTTGTCCAAAGAAGCACGGACGGACACGCGTGGCAAACATGTCCCACACGGCACATAAATGTCCCATATTACATATGACTTTGACACGCGACAAACAATTTATGGACACATCAGGACACACCACGTGGCTTAATTTTATTTTTTAATTCTTTTTAACAACAAATTTGAAGCATTGTAGTACAACTAAATTATCATTTTTGTGATTTTTATATTGTAGTAACTTAACATCACCATTGATATACTAATTCTACAACAAAAATTCTTTTTTATTATGTCACTTTAAAAAAAAAAATCAAGCAAGATATTATTAATCAAGCAAATTGAAGGAAGATTGCACATAAGCAAGATCTTCCTTCGTACAAATTGGACGAAAAATAAAACACAAACAAATAAATAAAAATACAAATAAAGCACAAGGAAAATCCAAACAAATTCGGAGCAAATAGTAAACAGCGCAACATCCGACCAAGTTGAAAGAGTTTCTTCCCAAATAATAGATTCTCCCATATAGATACAGGAGAGAGATGAGCCCAATACCTTTAAAGGAAAAACTTCTGATCTGACGAATAAGAGTCTGGTTATTGTTGATCCGGTCTGTCAAAACACTAGATCTGAGCTTAATCGGAACATATCTGAGCATATCTAAAGCACGCACAAAAGAAAGATGATTATAGAGCAAAAATTGCCAAAAAGGCGGGCAATAGTCGTCGTAAAGGCGTGCAAAAGTCGCCAAAGATGATGATGATGAAGACAAAGAATACGGAAAAGTTTGAAGATTCCCTTAATTGCTGCTCCTTTTTCTCTTTATACCTTCTATTTTGTTATTATTATGTCACTTGACAATTGTTAATAAATAAAAATATATAATTATATATTTACAAAAAAATTGGTGTATTGTCGTTCGTGTTCGTGCTACCTAGATCTTGTTTAATGTCAATTGAATTTCTCATCCTTGGCCAATAACCACCAGCTCATGTGGTTGGCATCCCTCATTTTAACTTGGAGGTCACGAGTTCAAAACTCTTTGACTGTGTTATTACCATTGAGTATAGACCCATATAACTTATTATGTATGTAGGTACTGCTAAATAAAAGTTGATGCGTTGGTGGTACCCTTTGCTGCACCCGTTGCCGGTGTCCTTTCTTATAACGGTTGGTGGTGCCATCTGCTATGATAGTTCATTAATGACGACCTTTGCTGGAGATGAAATTTCAGACAATTTACGTACTTATCACACACCTATTGTGGTATATCTAAGCCTTGCTGCAACTTGGACAATAGTCCCTCATAAAAAATAAAATAAAATCTCATCATTGGCTCATTTGGGACCCAAGATTTCTACTCATTAGAGACCATTCGATTTAGACGATGGAACATCACGCTTAATTTTGTACAGTTGCGGATATTTTCACACAACTAATTACTAAATTCACACAACTTTTAGATGAATTGTTTGTCAGTAACCTAGAATCAACATGACAAATTTCATAAAATGAACTGTCGTCAATTTAGAACCGCCAAATCAATTTGTTGGCCATAAATATAACTGCCTCCATCGCGCTCTCCCTCTAACACGTGGAATTGTGGATCCGTGTGAGACCAAAAATTAACTTGCCCCAATGCATGCGGTCGATGGCATGCCCCGACATGTGTGGCTCGTCACCATATCAAGTCGTGAGAAGAGTGCAGTGTAATTCATGTCATTTAGTTTAAGGTGATGCTACATTTACTGAAAATGTTACTGTAGTTACTATTATTAAAGTAATTTATTTATAGGAGTAGTATGATAAATTTGGAATGGGAGGAGGGGTATAAAATTAGCACACAATTGTAGGATGCAATTGCAATTGGTTTAGCATTATTTTTTAGTTTCAGTCCTTTTGTGCGTGGACGGCCCACCTGTCGAGACGAGGATTGCCAATAGCAAAGGCTATCCGGGAAGGTATATTTCATTTTCCCGCTCGTTTTTTTTTTTACCTCTTTTTTTATCCAGAGAATCAGAGAAGTGGAAGAAAAAAGCCCTAATTAATGGACGAAAGAGGAGAAAGCGATTACGAGAGAGATGAAGATGAATCAACATCGAATCTCTTAAGGGATCGGTTCCGCCTTTCTGCCATCTCAATTGCTGAGGCTGAAGGTTTGAATCTATCTTCTGAACTCCGTTCAATTTTTGATATTTTTTTTTTGGTTTAAACTTTTCTTTTACCCGATTGCGCAGCGAAGAAGAACGATATGGAGATCTCTCAACCAGTAATGGCGTGCATTGCCGATCTTGCCTTCAAATTCACAGGTTAACACCTCCCTAAACGCCATTACACCGTGAATATGCGCGAATGCGAAAATTCACAGTTTTTGTTGTTGCTAATTAAAATTATATAAATTAGAAAAAAATACAAAAAAACTTTAAATTATTTATTTTGTAAGCTCATTGCAAATCCTACCAAATATTTGTTATTAGATGCCCTCTTCAATCATCTACAATAAACCGTGAATTTTCGCATTTGGGAATATTCACGGTGTAGGCCTTATATTAATTTGTTGTTGATATATTTAATTTGCTTTGGATGTGGCTCTGTTCGATGTTTATGAACTCATTTAGGGCTTATCTGGACGTCGCATGAGGCACCGTGCAACCGAAAAGATTGACTTTGTGTGAATAGTTGTAGTCATTTGCGAAAACCCAAATTGAGGAAAACCAAAAATCACGTTTGAGTAGGGTTTTTTTGTTTTTTTTTTCAACATCTGGGGTTAAAATGAGGTTTTAATTAATGTGTTTCTTAACTGCTAACTTTTTATTTAAAACACCTTTTCCATGTTCAGTGACATTCCTAAGTTAAATTACTTAAGCTTTACGCGCCTTATCAGCACTTGTCTTTGAGGTGTGTAGAATCTATTGAAGAATCACCCTCTTTTTACAGTTTAGCTTGGGTCAAGAGATATTTAAAGAGGAGATTATGCAGAAACAAAAACATATCTAACCCTTTTAACTTTTAAAAGGCATATTGAATTACATATTCGAGGAATGTGAAATATTGTAATTTGGTGTTAGATGACAATGAAATGCATGGTGGGCTTTCTTTGCATGTAAGATTTACGTTTCAATCCCTTCTTTTTAGTTTTGGCAATGGAATTACTAACGCATTAGTACTAATCAGTCGGATCTCTTATTCTTTCTTGTTGTTTTTCCTTGCATTTTTATGTGTTTCTGTTCTAGTCTTTGCTAGAACTTGATGACTGATGCTCCATACTCTTTGTTTAACCCCTTAATCTGTTCATTGAAATCCTGCAACAATATCATTCACTGAATTGTTTTGGCATAAATCAAATCACGCAGTAGACTCTGTACTTCATTTTCTGTGCGTCAGAATTTTCCACCTAGATATGCTTTGATCATAAAACATCTGTAGAGTGTCTGCTTAACACTTCTTGTGTTAAATGGTTTTCTCAAATTTTGTATTGCAAACTGCAAAACTAATGGTAGGGTAATTCTCTCGGAACCAGAGCAGTTGGCTAAGGACCTAGAGCTGTTCGCACAGCATGCGGGTCGCAAGTCTGTGAACATGGAGGATGTTATACTTTCTGGTAAGTGTATCCACTTGTTTAAATTTGAAGGATGTCTAAAAAAATCAAGTAATGTTATGTATTATGCCATTTGTTAATTTCAACATATTATGCCATAAACCCAAATCTATTTTTGATTGTTTATTTAGCTATTAGCTAATAACGAGCTGCTTATTTAACTTGATGGATATGTTCTTCTGTCGTTGCAGTTTATTATTTAGCACTGTTTTAGAATAGACACTCAACTCTAAATGGGATAATTTAAAGAAGGCACCATCCTCATACATGCTCTGATGGATTGGGGACTTACATAGAATGGATCTGAGTCAGAATATTTGATCTTAAGTTTCTAAACTTCTTAATCTACTTGTTTTCTTCCTAGACTGTCCATATCCTTTTCATAACTGTTGAAAAGATTCATAAGTATTGTTGGTATAATCAAATATGTCATATAACAAATGGAATTTTTAAAGTTGGATCAGTTGAATAGGCAACCCCAAGGTCCCTACCTCACTTCCAAACATGTATTCCATGTGCACTGCAGAGGGGAATTTTTCAATTACTCAACTATTACTTTTTTATTTTCCTACTCTTCTTAAAGAACATCCTACTTTATTCCTTGGATATATGTTATTTTGTGAACATTAATACCAGCATATGACTCCAATTTGTTTGCAGCGCATAGGAACGAACATATGGCATCATCATTGAGGTCCTTCAGTCATGAACTGAAGGGAAAGGAACCCCAATCCGAGAGGAAGCGGAAGAAAGCTTCAAAAAAGGAAGACAAAGCTACATCTGGGGTACTCCATATTTCCTGATTTTTCTATACCAGTAGCATAAAGTGTCTTATCCTACTCTTGATTAAGTAAAGTTCTCTCTCTTGCTGGGAAAATTGTTGTGAGTACTACCATAGATCACTTTTCAAAAACTAACTACACTGAAACGTATATTTGCCTAAATATGATTTAACTGTATCACATCTCTGATCAAGTACTAGGTGGATTCTGGCTTTGAGTTCGACTAGGTGAGACCTTTCAAATGATAGATAGACCTCCACGTAGGGATAATGGGGTTGGGCTACAATGTTATTAGCTTTTTATAATGAGTGCGAATTTTGCTCACCTTCTTCTAACCTGGGTGAACAAAACCAACTGTAATTTGTAAGAGCCAAAAATAACACAACTAATAACAACCCTACATGTGGCAACCCAATACAATTGATATCGTATGGAGGTCATCAGGTGATCAACTCAACTCATCTCAGCTCAGCTAATCAGGTAAGCTCATCAACTCAACTCACGTCAGCTCGGCCACCTCAGCTCAGCAAATCAGGTAAGCTCATCAGCTCAACTCACGTCAGCTTGGCCACCTCAGCTCAGCAAATCAGGGAAGCTCATCAGCTCAGCTTACCTGCTCAGCTCACCTGGTAGACTAAATCAACTTGTCAGATCGGCCAACCCACCTGGTTAGCTCGTCAGGTCGGCCAACCCACCTGGTTAGCTCGTCAGGTCGGCCGACCTACCTGGTTAGCTCGTCAAGTCGGTCAGCAAAGCAAGTCCTAGTGAGATCGTCTTGAAGAACTTGATTTCAAATAGGTTAGACTAAGTCCAACTTAATAAGCACGTTAGTTGACGTGACTTAGTCTT
>MVGT01000438.1:1186911-1212658 GCA_002174775.1 Macleaya cordata | reverse complement strand
CAAAAAATCAGTTCTTGTTTCCTCACCATGTGGGCCCCACAACTAATGTAAGAATAACGATGTAAAAATAACAATGCAGGATCCCGACTCTTTTAAGTATAACTTTAAAAAAACGTAAGCTTAAAGCAATAAAAACTAGTAGCCTAGTTGGTAAGGGTTCATTCTACTTTCATGCACAACCAAGGTTCAAACTTCCTTGGCAACATTTTTTACAAAAAAATTTAAAACTTAGTGGGCGGCCCACTAGCACGATGGGCTGGCACGGCCCAGCACGAGTGTTAACGTGCTGGGCCACTGGGCCGTGCTGGGCTGACCAAAATGGAGACTCGGCACGGCACGGCCCAGCACGAAACCCAGTCGTGCCGGCCATGCTTCGGGCCGTGCTGGCACGGCCCATTGGCCAGTCGTGCTGGGCCGGCCCAGCACGGCCCAATTGACACCTCTAAACACAAAGTACTAAACCACAAAATTCTTTTAGAAAACCGTGAAAATTTATATCTACTACTGAAAATTTTAAATTTAATTCCATATTAAATAAAATCTCAATCATACATTTTACCCTTCTGCATAACAATTATATGAATAAAACAAAACAAAAAAAAATACACATGCTATAGTTAATACGTAAGGTCAAATTGGTCATTTAATTATGAATTAATTAAATACTTTAAGGTAGTTAATAGGTAGGCAATAAAATAAATCAAAATTAAATAGGTGATCAGATAGGTAACTAAAATATTTAATTGAATTTTAGTACTCAAAATCATAGGGATCTGTCTTGGTAGAGCGAGAAAAAAAAAATAGTTAATAGTAGCTAGGGTGAAGGATTTAATAATGGGTCTTGTTAAGGGCACACGATAAGGTTGTTTTCGAATGAGCTTTTTTTATAAGTTAGAGGTCTTCAAATCAGCTGAATTTTTGTAGACATAATATAATCATTATTTATAAGATGTCTACAAAAAATCAGCTCAATCATAAATATATAACTCTCCAAATAAATAACTTTAAATGTAAGTCGTTCATTCACACTATAAAAGATTAAATTAAGTGTTTGTGGTCCTAGAAGGTGCTACAGGTCTCCGATTGAGATGATTTTTTTAGATATAATCTAAATAGTATAAATAACATACATATCTAAAAATCAGCCCATTTGGACAACCTTAAGAAACTAAACAAAACACAAAACCTAAAAGCTTATCATATGCCGTTAGGGCACATGTTAACAAAATCCTTTAATAATATTGCACTTAATTAATTGTAAAATTAATAACCGTTTCACTGACAACTTCTTCACTTGACTGATCATCATTTGTTCACTTGGCTGATCTGTGTCAGAATTGTGTTTTGAATAGTTCATTCATGTATTCTGACATTGCCCTAGTACCCTTACCCTACTCCACTAATTAATGGCGTAGTTTAAGAATATTGAAACAACCATGTGAGGCCTACGTATATAGTATATACTATATAGACCATACGTACTACACAAAAGATGAGGTGCTGTGTATTCCACACTTTAACAATACATTTTTATTATCATGAAATTGAGATTTAGGCGCTAATTGGTACACCGTGAATATTCGTAAATGCAAAAATTCACAGTTTTTGTAAGTGATAATTAAAATTCTATAAATTAGAAAAAAGATAAATAAAAATTTTAGATTATTTATTTTGTAAGCATATTGTAAATTCTATCAAATATTTATTATTAGATGCCTTCATCAATCATCTACAAACACATGATAAACCGTAAATTTTTGCATTTACGAATATTCACTGTGTACCAAGTAGGGCCTTAACTCCGATTTCAGTTTTGATTTAACTTCACATTTAATTAATTTTAATTTTTTAAATTGTAGTTTTCAAAGTTTTGTTGTGAGGTCCCAATGTTCAATTGTATACAAACACCAAAGAGAGTATTTTCGAGTGAGGCAGTTGCTTTTTTTTTTTTTTTTTTAAATGATGTGATTATTATGAGATTAATCAAATATTCCAATGAACAGGCACATTATAAGGTGGGTGCCAATTATAAATTCTAATACTTTTTAGGTACAGAAGATGCCCATACTTTATTTTATTTTTTTTGTTTAATTTATACGAATGGAAATTTGTTGAAGTATATACGTTGTTTCTTCTCGAAAGAGAGATCGAGAAAAAGGAGAAAAACCAAAAAGACTTGTTGTCGTATTTAATTAAGTTGTGGTTCAAAACTAGTCCATGCATTTCAATTGACCAAACATACCCTTATTATAGAGTTGTGACATTACTGTGAAACAATATCTGTATGGGGGCATTGGCATTTTCTGTGCTGGACTGGAGTACATGCAAGTTTTTTTTTTTTTTTTTTGTTGTAACGTCGTCAATACAACTAAATTAATAGTGTGTTTGGACAAGGGATTTAAGGGAGGGATTTTGTGGGGATCAGGGATTTGGTGGAAAAATCATGTTATATTTTTCTTCAAAATCTCTGGTCCAACAAAATCCCTCCCCAAAATCCATTGTCGAAACAGACTATAATAGAAAACGAAAATGGTATTCATCCAACAGATTAATTGTGATTAATTTTGAGATGCAAACGAACTGGGCCTGGGCCTAGTTTCTCCTGGAGTTTAGATGATGATTCAATATTACTGGACTGAACCTTACGTCCCATCTTCATGTTAGATGATATGTATTGGTAAGTTTGAACTGCATCTTCAGCTTGCCGTCAGATCTACTGAAACCAAACTCTTACAACTTCTCCGGTAATCTCGCTCGCTCCTGTTGAGTTGAGTTGAGACTTGAGAGAAACAAACCTTCCCATTTTTTCTTCTTGGTAGAATCCATCCTTCCGAGGTGGAAACTGATCTTTCTCTCTCTCTCTCTCGCTGTCGATGCCCAATTTAGTTTGTCGTGTACACTACAGTCACATGGTGATGGATTGGAGGGCATTTGCCCAACGTGTGGGTCCCACACATCTGTCCATTTCGATCTGGAGCTTTGTAAGTTACAGCCACGTGTCTTCTAAAGACATCTGCCAGAAATATCTTTCAATTTTTTTATTTATTTTTTAAAAAAAACAACAACACTGTATTAAGTAAGGGGTTAATAAGGTAATTAATTAAGAGGGAGGTTATTGCATCCCCTCTTAGAACGCCCCCTTATAACGCTCCCTCCTGTGGATCCCACATGCGATGTATTCAGGGGCTAATTTTTTTATAGGATGTTTTTCTAATTATGTAAATCATCATATTAAAAAATCAGTTCGTTCAAAAATTTTTAACCCATCAAATTACTTCTTAAAAATTGGTAACTATTTGAGGGGTCAAATTGTTACCAAATAGTTACTAATTTTTAAAGGTTAATTTGAAGGGGTTAGAAGTTTCATAACGAACAGATTTTTTAATATGATGATATTTATAGTTAAAAGAGCATCTCATAAAAAAATTATCCTTTGGATGCATCGTATGTAGGCCTTAGAGGAGGGGGCGTTCTAAGAGGTGGTGCAATAACCTCCCTCATTAAATAAATATCTTCTTTATTAATAATAGTTTAATAATCGTAATTAAAATGTATTAAATTAAGTGGATAAGAAACCCTTTTTAAGTGGGTGCTGTACGCCAGCTCCGTGATTCGAAGTCTGGTCGGGAGGAAGAAGAGAGAAGAAGCAAAATACGTTCTTCTTCTTCTTCTTCTTCTTCTTCTTCTTCTTTTAGCGTTTAAATCACGCAAGTTTTTTTGAAATTTTGAATTTGCACCAATCGAATACGGAATACTCCCTCCGCTCACTACACGACAAAATCAGGGGAATCCACTCATCCCACCTGAGGGTAATTTGGTCATTCAGCTTGACGTGCCGGATTGGTTTTTTTTGGAAACCCCCTTCCGTAACCCAATAAAGTTCTGTATTGTGATTCTCTTGAGTGGGACCCACGAGACGATTGGGACCACCAAAATATTACTGATGGGTCAAGTGGGTCCAATCAATTTGCAGGTTTCTCTTACGTTGAAAAATCGTTGATTTCGTGATAAACGGTGATGGAGGGGCAGAGGGATGAGCGAATAAATAGGCGTGTGGGTTTATAGTAAAATAAATTAGGGACACAGCTGGAACATTTTTATATTGTATTTCTTTTTTAATTTTAAAATAAGCAAGTAAAATTATTATTTACGGATCCCGAGGTTTATAAAACTCATCAGAAGGGTAGCTCTGAGAAAAGCAAAAGCCGTTCCCGTCTTTTCCATAAAAAAATATACAGGAGGTATTAATGTCCACAAAATATTATAATAATAATAATAATAAATAATATTTCATTTTCATTGGTCCTCTTCTGTTTTGGTAACAGATCCTGATATTGACTTATAACAAACCGCCACGTGGACTGTTAAATACTGAGAAAACTCGACGCTGAGTTTTGTTCTAGGCTTTAGCTTTGACAAGGCTCGGCTCAGCTCACCTCATTAGCCATTTCAATATTGAGTACATCTATTCATTACTGGTATTTTTTAATAGTATAAACTAATGTTTATACTAACTTTATAATAAACTCTTAAACTGATTATCAAAACGTGGTATTTTATTTTATTATTTCCATTTATGACTATGTATATTATATAAATATGAACTAAAATATAAGATACGAGTTAAAATGATCGAAGGGTAAATTTCTGTCAAATATGTTATTTTCATCAAATAAATCATCGTAGTGTAGAAATTATGCGATTTACTTGTGTTATTTACTTATTCTTACACCTTGTTTATAGTAGTTTGTGGGCTCACATAGATATGTTTCAAGTGCTATATTTTTGTTGGGATGATCCCATCACCATGTAGATTATCTTCACAAAATATCATGTCGTTTTAAATTTTTCATCACTATCAAAAGTTGATTCAAATTTTAAGTTTCTTAAATCATCTATATTTGTCGTTAAAATTTAATTTTAACCAACTTTATAAGAGGTTACAGATTTCAGAAAGAAGTGAGTTTTTGAGGAGGATCTCCGTAGTAGGGAGATCATCATCCCCAAAAAAAATTAGCACTTGAGTCATATTCATGTGCGACCATAAACTAATGTAAACAAAGTGTAAGAATAAGTAAACAAAAAATAAAGAATATATCAAGATATGTCATATGCAGCCTTAATCTAAAATTACTATTAAAAATATTTATAGGTTTAGCTAAATATGTTGAACAAAACTAAGCATAAAACTTAAATATGCTGAATAAATTATACTGGGGCACTTAAAAGAATTTAAGCTATTTTATATGAATTTCAAAACTAGAATTACCCTATTAACTCCACGCTCATCCCATTAATTCCACGCTCATCTCATTAACTCCACGCTCAATATTTAATTCCTAAATATTAGAAAAGTTATTTCTCTCTCCTACTTTTTCTATTTTTTTTCCTTAAATAAAGGAACATATCTCAACTCATTTTTTTTCTCTCTCTTCTTTTTTCTCTATTTTTTTTAGCAAAATATCTTTTCATCATGGATTTTATATTTTTAGGGATCCATTTTTAGATTTCCCATTAGAAATGCCCTAATCCACAGAGGCACCTATATATACCTTTTTTCTTCTCCAAAACCATTTTGATATCCCCATAAGATCTATGTGTCGTGTGTGAAACGAAAAATATGTTGGGTGAGTCCAAATTAGACGTAGTTGACGTATCATGAAAATATAAAATAAATTTTTTATTATATTTATTATTTATTTTAATGATGGGTTTTTAAAAATAAATAAATAAATAAATTTATTATTATTTGAGGTTAGCTGCCAATGTATGGATCGGTTATCCAATTATACGAACCCTATTTTGAATTCTTCAAACAACTAGCTTGGATTTAGTGAGACTACAAATAAAATAAACTAGCTAGCAAGACTCTATTATACAGTTGGTATATTATATTTTTCAACTAAATCATTAATAAAATACGCACGAGAAAAAAAAAAAAAGGAAAAAAGGGTTGAGGAACATAAGATCATTTAGATTATTAAGTCTACATATCACTATACCAAGCCTGTGGAATTATTGCAACAAATAGAAATACTGAGCTTTTGATTATCTAGACAGATAAACTGTGTCTTACTATATTAGTTAATTGCTAAGTTTTATAAAAATTTAAAGTATATATAATAGTTAATAATGATTTTTTTATCCAATCCAAACGTTGATGATGAAAAAAGTGTTTCGAGTGGCCAATGAAGAAAGATGATGAAGGATGAGGGCGTGCACAGAGGGCTTTTATCTGATAAGTTTTGTCGAGGGTTGGGCCCATCAAATTTGGATGATCAAACAATTGATGTTAGATAATTGAATTTAGGATGATCTTAATGATTGTCCGTTTTGCTTTTAAATTTCTTAGACATGCATGATCTTTTTTATGAAAGATGCTCCATACATTTATAAGAAGAGTTTTGCTAGAATAACACTAGAATTTGACACCAAAAGATTACATCTGTTTTTTAAAAGTGACACGAGGGGCTGAAATGGAATAATATTTTTTCAACAACTGTTATGATTGGTTTCCAATCAATAAAATAAGCAGATGTAATCTTAGATGTCAAAATCTGGTGTCCCTCTAGTAATGCCCTTATAAGAATGTAAAAATACATCATAAAAGACGTGTGAGAAGAGCAAAGATACTGTCATAGTAACCGCCACCGTAGGGCCATCATAACCGCCACCCAAGAGCTATCTTATTTACTAATAATACTACTACTAAATATTACATAAGACAAATTAATGGCAAACCACAAACCAAGAGTTTTAATTCCAAGACTTCCCAAGTCAAGAAAAGGATGCACAACCCCTGCTCCAAACACCCATGTGCGGACATGCATGATCTCCTCTTGTATGTTTGGTGGGCCACCTACCGCAGAACGACTCCGTTTGGTATCGAACGTTAACTACGTCGCACACTTGCCACGTTACCCGTGTCTAAATCACTCATTTTTTTAGGGAAAAAAATGTGTACGTATCTCTCCGAATGCCACGCGGCAATTCATTTTCAGTCTACTGTTTATGCGGATGTTGTGGGCCATAATTCCAATTGATCAAAACTATACATTGATTTGGTGTCGTTAATCATGATTGATGTGAAAAAATGACTTCAAATCCTGTGGCTACAGATGATCCTTGGTAAATGCTCATTGTATGGATATAAATTGCGAATCAGGTAGAATATTCGGTGTCAGTAAAGCGGAATATTCGGTATTTAGCATCTCACCAAAAAGGTTGGCCAAAGATAACCCCTTCCGTCGCTTTACGTCATGGACGTTGACCCCTTCAGAGTTTCAGCTCCTTCATGGTTTTAAATTTGACTCATGCAATATAGAGTATGGACCATTTTCACTGACCACAAATGGTGACAGTGGTAAAAAAGAATCTATATACTAAAGGAGGACGGTCTCTATAGAATTTGTTACAGAATGAAATTCGACGATGCATGTTAATCCCACATACCTTCGTGATTTGTATTTTTTTGAGATGATATGTGCCAGGGTTGATTGTCGTGTTCTGTAGGACTAGCTGAGTTCTGATAAACAATGATTACCTATAGCGCATCAGTATTGGTTTATCACATTGTGTGCACATATTAGATGCCACATCATCTTGGTCAGCGAATGTGGTTAAAAGTAGTGATCGACCACCTCACATAGTTTCAAGTTGGAATCCTTGTAATCATCTACTTTATTCCCATATAAAAACTCTAAATGGACTGAACAAAATTATGTCCTTCCTAACTCGACGCATAATCTATGGCTCTAAATGAATCGTAGGGTCTACTTGAATTATGGGGACTTTCCTCAAAATCTAGAGGAGCAGTAGATTTGTGTTAGAATAGTAATGACTGAAATTTTTTTTGTTCCGTATAGACTTACTAATTTTCATATAATCCATTATTTTTTTCAGGGAAACTTTCATATACTGGGTTACTAACAAAGGTTTGGATCAACTGTATTGGCTACTATATCGACTCGGCCAGACCACCTTGAACATTGTCATAGCTAGTGATTGACGAGTTGAATAAAAGCTTGACTGGATTGAGTTTTACAAGTTGAAATGCTAAACTTACTGTATTCTTTATTGTATGTGCATCGACAGTTACAAATTAATTCTTTACCTTTTGTGATTTGCACCCATTCTAAAAATACCATGTTGCCCACTTGCAATTTTGGTAGTAAAAAATACAGTAAAAGTAGCAATATATGTAGCATCACCCTTTTAGAAACATTGACCTACGATTTACAGTCATTGTCATGGCTTGTCAATACCAACGTGACTCGGTCAAGTCAAGTCGTCTATGGACCGATTAAACCGAACTCATCTAGACAGCTATGCCAACATGATCTCTCCAGCCCTGAATAATCTCTGATGCCATGATGCTGAACTCAACTAACTTGCGAAGTGAGCATAACGGACACGCACGCACTTCACGTTTGTGTTCACTTGCCACTCGAACACGCACCGAGTTTTTTTGGCATAACTTTGTGGTTGGGTAAAAGTTCAGAAGGAAATCCGGAACTAACCCCGAAGAATTTATAAAAGATAACGGATTATTTGTACATCGTTATTTTTACATTAGTTGTGGGGCCCACATGGTGATGAACCAATGGCTAATTGTTTTGTAAAAATGATCTACAAGATGAGTAGAACATCCTTACCAAAAATCATGTCATTCTAAAATTTTTAACCTCATCAAAAATTGATGGGAAGTTGATTAAAATTTAACGGTGAACAATGAACGATGAGAAAAAAAGTCAATTTTTAATGGGACTACCAGTTTTAGAATGATTTGATTTTTGGTGAGGATGATCTACAAGATGAAGAGAACATTATCAAAAAATATCAGCCCTTAGATCAACGGCATGTGGGCCCCACATGCCACTGTACATATAAAATGTACAAATAACACTGTATTCTGATCCGGACTCTTTATAAAATTCAAGGGATTAGATAAAAGCAACAAGTTACTGGCTTGTGTGCGCCATAGATTCTACCAGCCCTGGATCAGTTACTTTTGCGTGTAGTTGTAAGGGGCTGAAATTCTTACTCGGATTTACTCACTATATATCCTTCACATACTAGTCGTTTAATGATGCAACACTTCCAAAGTGTTTAGAATTCGTAGGTTTTTTACTTGTTGGGTCTTGTTAACGTGTGCCCAAAGGGCACACGATAAAGATGTTTTTGAAGGGATTTTTTTACAAGTTACAGGTCTTCAAATCAGCTGAATTTTTGTAAGCATAATATTATCATTATTTATAAGATGTCCACAAAAAATCAGCTCAATCAGAGATATCTAACCCTCTAAACAAATCACTTTAAATGTCAGTCGTTCATTCATACTATTAAAGTTTAAATTAAGTGTTTGTAGTGCTAGAGGGTGCTAGAGGACTCCGATTGAGCTTATTTTTTAGATATGATCCAAATAGTATAAATAATATACATATAAAAAAATCAGTACATTTGGACAACCTTAAGAAACTAAACAAAACCCAAAACTAAAAAGCTTAACATGTGCCCTTAGGGCACATGTTAACAAAATCCTTACTTGTTTGGTCTTTTGAAAAGACAAATAGAGATGATGTCTAAGCCATAAAGTGATTAGTACGTAGGTCGAATGGATGTTGGAAAATGATTACATCCAAATCAGTTAGTTTTATAGTTGATCCTTTTCATTTTCGTAAATTATACTTCATATATTGGAAAAAGTAAATAATATATATGGTTCTTTTTCTAATTTTATTTTTTCTCGTGCACGCGCAATGTATGTGTGAATCATCAAACCGAACAAGTAAATAAATGTGTATTTTGTATTAACTCTTTATGTGGCAATTTCTTTAATAAATATAAATGAACAAGACGTGTTAATTAAAGTTTTTTTGTTTTTATTTTTTTCTCAATTACCGAATGTAAAATAAGAAAACAACAATTTTCAACTTCATAACCGTTTCGAAATGATATAAGTGAAACACCCAGATAACATTTTTTAAGAAAAATTCTCTATATATATTCAAAAATCTTGGTGCAAAAGGGTGGGAGTCACCATTCAATCATATTTGGTACTATTATTCTCCAATGGATCAATCCAACATTTATATTTAGTACGGGTAAGATTGTGACAAGTGTTATTTTTTAAGGGTCCACTAAATGATTGACTACGTTTTTCGCCCAACATTTTACAAAATGCTATGGCAGTTTTGAAGATCAAACGGCACAATAAAGACGATAGCAGGTCGAATTTCTAAAGCCGACAAGGCATTTTGTCAAAATGAGCAGTGCTACTCAGTCTCCCAAACAAATATCCAAGTCCTTTACTCTCTAATGATATATTCCATCTGAGCAAAACCATCTTAATTATTATTTTTTATTTTTTTATAATTGAGGCTTGGAAATGACTCAATTTGAGCAGGCTATGTCTGTCTACTTGTATTCACCAATTTGAGAAGGCAAAAGTGCTCGTATACAAACTTATTTTTATACTTCAACCTATCATTCATAAAAAAAAATATACTTCTACCTATCGTATTCTTACACTTCATCTACACTTGCGGTAAACTTAATAAGAAAATAATCTAAATTTATGACATGATTTCAAATCACATAGATCAAAATCATCACTCCTATATGAGCTTATGGACGTGTATAAATAATAAATTCAACGTAAAAAATAAATCTAATGTAAAAAATGTACACGCATGTACACACGGAGCTTATTTAAGATAAGGTCTTAAATGTGCAATTCCACGACAGTGCCACATCACGAAGTAAATGAATTGTGTATTTATCTTATTAAGCGGAGTGAGTAGCACTTTCCTTTTTACTGCTGGATAAGCAAACAGGACAGGTCATTTTGTAAATGCTGGGCGGAAATATCATCGTCCACTATGTACTTTCCTTTTATTTGTCTAGACAATCCTTATCGTTTAACAAATTATAAAACGCACCCACTACCTTCCAGTTTTTGTTCAGAATGGACATTGGAGTAAACTGAGAAGCTTTTTCTACCAAAAACCAAAAATCAAAAAGCGATCGGCTCGAGTGTGTGAGAGAGAGAGAAAGAGAGAGAGAGAGAGAGAGACTAGACAGACAGAAAGATCGGCTGCCCGTACAGTTGGGGGAGGACTTGGCTCCGAACGTGAAGTCGCGCCGTTAACAACTTAACGTCGTCAAACGTCGTCGCCGCTTCTCTCTCGCATTAGAAGGTTGGTAAGACTGTAAGAGCGGTCTGGTTTTTTTACAACCGCCGTTTATCCACACAAACACGCCTATTTTCATTCCGTCTTTTCACAACCAACCAACCCCCCTTCCTTCCTCTCTCTCTCTCTCTCTCTCATCTCTCTCTTTGTTTCTCTCTCTAACGCTCTCCAACTTCTCCGATTTCCTCTTGGAGAGCGAGAGCGAGGTTCGGAATCTCGCCGGGAAATCGCTCGTCCCTTGCCGGAAACTTCATTGATTCCATCGCAGCTCTGAAAATCCGGCTGGGATCCGAGCAAAGAAAGAGAGAGAGCTATCAATCTCTCTTTTTTTCGAATAAAATAATTAAACCCCCTCTCTCTCTCTCTCTCTCTCTCTCTCTCTCTCTCTCTCTCTCTCTTTCTATCTCTATGTGGTGGTGTTAACTTGCAATGCAGGGAAAAAGAGAGGGGTATCAAAGCTTTGGAGGTTCTTACACGGCACAGATTCCGAGATCTCTCCTTAAATCACCTTGCCTTATGCCGTAATCTATTCGATTTCTCTCTCTCCTAATTCATCTTGTTTAAATGCGCTTGATTTCTCTCTCTTCAAAGGAATAGAACGACAGCAAGAGAGAGAGAGAGAGAAAGAGAGGAAGATCGAGGTGGCGATGATTATGGTTAGGTTTTTTGTTGTTTTTTAAGCTTTGTTTCATGTTTTGATCGTTTGATCGGTCGTGTTTTGTGGCTAAAAGTTGGTTCTTTTAGTTGGTTTGAGGGTTTTGATGGGATCTGATGTTGAATTGGAGTTTTTCCGAGAGAGATTTCACGCGATCCTTTCTATTTTAGATTGATGAGACAAAAAGACATCTCTTTTTGATTTGTTTCCCGATTAATTTTAGGCATTTTAGCTGATCTTCCTGAATTCTTCCAGGATGAGTTGAATTTCGGAAATTTCTAGTAAGAATTCTGGTTTTGAGGCGAGAAATTTTCTCGCTCTCAGTATCATACTTCTTCTTCCTCTTACTGATCTCTAACTTTCTCTTCATGCTGTCATCTAGTTCTTAATTTTTTTTTTCCCGGTTTAATGTCTATGTTTCATTGTAAGATCGTGAGGTTGTAGTGCCATACTTCGTCTACTTCACCTCCTTTTCGCCGTTTGTTTTTTCATGGTTTAATCTTTTTATAGATCATTTGAATTCAACGGAATTTTTCATGTAAAATTTAATAATTTTTTTTGACTATTTTTTTTTCTTCTTCTATTGATTCATTATGTTTCTAATACGTTTGAATTGATCCTGTTGTTATGCAGCATCACTGTTCGTGACGGAGAATATTTAAACAACATATAGGAAATTTTGGGTTGATAATTGAAGAGCGAGGACTAGATGGATTTTGAATTTTAGTCTTTCCCTTAGGTTTCATGGTTTCCAAGTTGCAGCATGCCATCTGAAATAATGGATCAAAGTAGTTTATCTCCATCATCATACTTCTACGACGAAATCCGTTTTCCTGCCGAGGTATGTATGGTCCGGCTGTACTTAGGTTATATCTGAATTTACTGCCTTTGGGATTTGTCTGGCCGTGTCTTTTCTCAACCATTTTATTTGGCAGAGGCAAGTTGGATTCTGGAAGCCTGAAACCATGTCTGGTCTCCAAGGTGAGTCCTTTTTGTTCTACTACATGAGGCTTCAGTTATTTTAATCCATGTAGGCATGCTTTTGGTGAGATCTCATCCTGTTTAAACCTGCTGAAGTTTTAGTGAGTGGTTGATTGGTACATTAATCTTGCTTCGGTCGAATCTCCTTCATAAATAACCATATTACTCATAAGAATGACATATGCATGTCTATATCCTATGGGAATCGTACCAGTTCTTCGTCAAACGGTTTTGTGTAGATACAAAATCCTTTCTACGTAAATTTTTTGAGAGGAATTGAAATTGGCAGGTTCTTAAAGATCCTATTAGTTTCTCTATACTACCAAGGAAATGTGATAAGATAACAATGTGGATGTTTTGGAACTGTTCACGAAAGCAATGATGAGATATCGATAGAAAACCATAAATAGTAATCTTAGATGAATGATATATTCTAACGCAGTTCCGAGAATAAGCATTAATGGGGACATTTGGCCTTCTATGATGCACAAACTTCCCACGTGAAACTAATCGTGATATGTCTTATCTGACTTCTGCGTTGGCACCAAAGGAATTGGTATTTCTCCTTTGCCAAATTTGGTTGAGATAAAATAATCTAGAACCATTTGAGAATTCTCATAAATTTTCATAATATGATCTCAAGTGTTTAAAGTTGGATGCAGTTTGAGATAAACCCATTTGTCGGAGTAAATTTGGCCTGTAACTTGGGGAATATTTGGTTATGTTTAAACATCTAAGTAGGCTCTTTAAAAGAAACCCTTTTGAAGTGTTGTTTCCTGGTCTGGAGATAATCCATTTATGAACGCAATTGGCTTGTTTAATATGGTCTAAAGGGGAAATGAGCCCTTTTGTAGGGTATTTCCGGTACATCAACTACTCTTTTGTTTTCTTTTGAGAGATTTTAGGAGTCTGACGTGTTCTCGCCCAATAGGCATTGTTGTATCTCATGTTGAGCTTTGTCAATGTACTATTACTCAACTAGAAAGTTGGTTTATTGTGTTGGCCAGAATTAGGCCATGGGGGTTTTCCTTATTAGTAGTACAAACTTCTCTAAGGTTGCTTTATTTATTTTAAAAATAACCTTTACGATAGCTTGCCGAACCATATCTTCGACGGGAATCTTGTATTAACAGGTGTCGGCGGTTTACATTCTAGGCTACGTCCAGGTAGGGCTTCTCAACATGCCCTACGCCTAATTAGGAAAGTGTAAAAGCTTCCAACCCATGAATTTGTTGTTGGTGGCAGGTTGTAGCGGTTAAAGAAAAAAATAAGTTTATTATTCTTTCCCCCTCTTAACCGTTGCTGCATAATAAAAAGATATTCTTGATAAATAACATTTTTATTAAACTTATCCTAGTTTAATAAAATCCTCGGTGCTCATACCTTAAGGGTTAGGCATTGGAGTGCCTTGTCCTATGTGCCGATGTTTAAAGACATTGATTGAGACCAAATAGTGTAAATGACGTAATTTGCATTCCATTTCGTATCAGTTATTTGCATTATATGAGAAAGTTAACATTATCTTTACGTAGGTAATTCATTAGATGTTTTGCTGGTTGGAGTTACCTGTCTTGTGTTTTTCTACATCCCCTTTATTCTTTGGCATAATTGTGTTTCTTTTGTTATCTGAGTCACAAATTAGTTCCTCATTTATGTTTCATTCTGCATAGGTTGTGCAAATTAAATGGAGTGTTGTTTCTTTATTTGGGTAACATTAATGCTGGGGAGTACTTTTGTTTTAAGAAAAAGCTGAGTTGCATCTTAGGATTATATAGGTTGATATCTTTTCGTTTAATTGTTTACCTTGTATGCTAGTGCATGCTTTGTCGAATTGGTCTAGTGATTTAGTCACATTGATATCAATGGAGCTCTTACATCACTGCTGCATTGATGATGCTTTTTTTCAGGAGTAGGAAAGGATGGAATTTCACGAATACCAGGAAGCAAGTCAGTTGCATCATTGCCACTGGAGAAATTCGTACCCGTGGGAGCTCAGTCAGAAGAGGGCGTGGAACTTTCTCAGTCATTTCTTGTCAGAAACCAAAACACCAGGCTTAGCTTAGAGCGACATGTGACGGGAGCAGAAAGAACAACCAATATGCCCATGACTTCTTGGAGAACTATAGACAACAATAGAGGAGCGAGGTCAAACATGTTTGTGCAGCCAGCATCTTATGCTATAGATGGTAACAAGGTTGATATGGGCGCCCAATATGAGAATGGTCTCTTCTCGAGTTCATTATCAGAAATATTTAGCAAAAAGTGTAAGTTTTCCTTTTGTTCCAATGAAAAATCAATTCTTATGACCGAACTGTTAATTCTGTTGTAATATATAAAGCCAGGAGGGGTTTTGGACGGCGGTTGGATGCCATGGCCTCCTACCCAAGTAGATTTAAATACCCCAGATGCAGTTCTGGTAAAGAAAAGAGAAAATACAACACTGGCTCTATAACCACTCTTACTTTTTTCAAACAACTTAAGAAAATGAAGTTGGTTGGTCACATATTCGGCTCACACATTTAGTTTTGGAAAATAGGCACCTGCATATCAGATCCCTTGGTCACGAATATCACATTTATTATTATTCTAAATGTAGCTGCATGTGCAGAATGCACGTACTCCTGACTAGTTGCCTAAAATGACCTGATAAAAGAAGCTTCAAATGAGATCCTGAATGACCAAATTGGCATGAACCAATTCGGAATAACTAAATTGCATTGACGCCTGCAATCCGTTTGACTGTCTTTAGCTAGTTGGTTTTCTTAGACTACTACATATTTATTGTGTTCATTGATTTATTTTTCTAGTTTTTGTACTTAATTTTGATAAATTGTGCAGTGAGATTATCATCAAATGATGTTCTGTTTGGTCAATCTGTCGGTGCCTTGACCTCCAACTACATGGAAGAGGAGCCTTTTGAATCACTTGAAGAAATTGAGGCCCAGACTATTGGGAACCTACTTCCTGATGATGACGACTTGCTTTCTGGAATGATTGATGATCTTGAGTATATCGGTAAGCCCAATAGTGCGGACGAAATAGAAGATTTTGATCTGTTTAGCAGCGGTGGAGGAATGGAACTAGAAGGAGATGATTGTTTAAGTTCTTGTGGAGGCCAAAGAAATTCAGAATTTGCTGGGGGAGTTTCTCAGCAGGGAGGATTGAATGCCGCAATTGCTGGGGAGCACCCTTTTGGTGAACACCCTTCAAGAACACTTTTCGTGAGAAATATTAATAGCAATATTGAAGATTCTGAGCTGCGGGTTCTTTTTGAGGTAGTTATTCATGCTGTCTTTCCTTATTTTAGTTATTGAAGTCTGGTCATGCTAGCTAATCATTTTATATTACAGAATGTTGTGTCTAAGTAGTCATGCTAACTAATTTAATTTTGTTCCCTCAGCAATATGGAGATATCCGTACTCTTTATACTGCCTGCAAGCATCGTGGGTTTGTTATGATTTCTTATTATGATATAAGGGCTGCCCGTAATGCAATGAGAGCACTTCAAAACAAGCCATTGAGACGTAGGAAGCTTGACATACACTTCTCAATTCCAAAGGTATGCTCCTAGCATTTGACTCATGCATACCTGGTGTGTACATATAGATCCTGAAAGTGCAATTGTAATACTTGGTTAATATTTTGAGTTTTCTGTTGTTAGGATAATCCCTCAGAGAAGGATATTAACCAGGGCACACTTGTGGTTTTCAATCTTGACTTTTCTGTTTCAAATGATGATCTTCGCCAGATTTTTGGTGTTTATGGAGAAATCAAGGAGGTGAGTTGGACCTAGTTGTTTCAGCTTCTGAAAGTATTTTTGAAATATTACTGATCTGGCTAATGCATGGTTGCAGATCCGTGAAACTCCACACAAGCGTCATCACAAATTCATAGAGTTTTATGATGTCAGAGCTGCAGAAGCTGCTCTTCGTGCACTGAACAGGAGTGATATTGCAGGAAAGCGGATCAAACTCGAACCAAGCCGCCCTGGGGGTGCAAGACGGTGGTATTCTCCAATCATTCCCCTTCCTTTTTCTTTTCATCCTTCTGTCATTCCTACATATCAAACTAACTTTTTGAGGGGGGAGGGCTTAGCTCGTTTCTATAGGGAATGGCCTTCTTGACAAGTTTGTGAATAGCCAACCTTCCTTTTTCCTGCTTTTAGATACGGAATCATAAGCTTGTTCCTGCCTTTAGATGGGGAAATACAAGCTTCCTTTTGATGTTCATTTCCTGACTTGTAATGGTTGTGTGAGTTAGACTGTTTCCTGAATGCGTTTCTTTGCTTGTTATCATCCAGTTTTTGCATTTACATTTCTTGTTCTCAAATTGTGTGTTTCACTGAATAAATCATATTTTAACTAACCTTTCCCTTTGTTACAGTGTTATGCAACAACTTTGCCCAGAGCTGGAGCTAGAGGAATCCAGTGTGTCTCAGCAACAGGGAAGCCCTCCTGATAACTCACCATCTGGATGCTTTGGTATGAATTTAGCTAATTACTACGAAAATTAACTTATGCTTCGGTATAACATTATAGCCAAATGTTTTCATCGTCTTAATGAGCATCTTTTCCTCGACCAGTTTCACATGGATCAATCACATCTAGCGGCATGGAGAATGGAGCTGTCCAGGGTCTACACTCTGCCATCCGAGCACCTATCAGTCAATTTGTTGAAAATGGATTTCATCATGGATTGTCTTCTAGCGTTCCTCAGAGCTTTCCCTCTCCGGTGAGGGTTGCTTCAATTGGCAATCAGTCTGGCATTGGTGAGCCTAGCCCCTCGCTGGGCCAAATGGAGTTGGGTTTCCGAGGCATGCCAAGTTTTCATCCTCATTCGCTGCCAGAGTATCATGATGGTTTAGCCAATGGTATTCCTTACAGCTCTTCAAGCACCATGGCAGCAAACATCAGTCCACTAACATCAGAAGAACTAGATAACAGGCACATCCGCAGAGTCGGCTCAAATGCGCACTCAATTGAACTTAATGAAGGCAGTAAGTTCTACTGACCAAAAAAATTAGTGCTTGTAGAATTATCTTCCGTTATTCGAGTTTAGTGCGTAAGCTCATATTATTTTCCTGCCATTTATTGAGAACTGATCACCTCATAAGAATGGTCCGTGAGCCAACCACATAGCTTGAACACTTGAGACACCTGGAGTTACAACATGAACTGCGTTGGACCAAATAGTTTACGAAGGAAAGAGAACACGTAGTGGTGCACTTCATGCATACACTGAGGCTGGTGCATACCATTTAGTTCATTGCATCTAAGAGATCTTCAAAGGCGACTTGATAACGTAGAATCTGAACTCATTTGGTTATTTTTTACTGTGTGTGTGTGTGTGTGTGTGTGTGTGTGTGTGTGTGTGTGTGTGTGTGTGTGTGTGTGAATAAAGAATGAATCACAAAACGATTGAAATATACAAAGGGGTTCCTTTTTTACTGTTAAAAAGATTTTAGCAAGCAGCCCAGAGAAAAGATGATAGATGTGATGGGATCATGCAATTGGATGGAGTTATTGCATTTGCAATCTCCCAGTGTCACACTCTATTTCGTTGCATATGCTGAATAAGTTGTACTAGCTGTTCATGAACCTTATGTAGTTATATTCTATTAAAAAAAATGCCTCAGAATTAACTTTCACCAGAGCACAAGAAAATAGAAATGAAAATGGAAAAATAGAATACTTGAGCAATCACAACACATGGTCTAACCAAGGGGATGGACCTGGAACTTAAATCTGGAGCATCCCACACCTTGATCTGTTGATGTTGCTTGTTTCTTGATAAAACGTTAACTAATGCAATTTTTTCCTATTTTTTGCTTTGTATTCAAGTGATCAAGAACTTCTCTCTTTTCACAGTTTTTGGTTCTGCTGGAAATGGAAGCCGTCCTCTTCATGGACATCATTATTTATGGAGCAACTCCAACTCATATAATCCTCATCCTCCAAACGCCATGTTGTGGCCAAACTCACCATCGTTTGTAAATGGTGTTCATCCTCATCCTCCACCACAAATGCATGGACTTCCCAGAGCGCCATCCCATATGATGAATGCAGTTCTACCACCTATACACCACCACCATGTGGGATCGGCACCGACCATTAATCCCTCTGTCTGGGACAGGCGACATGCCTATGCAGGGGAGTCTCCTGAGACATCTGGTTTCCACCCCGGTTCTCTTGGGAATATGGGATTTGCTGGTACACTCCATCCTATGGAACTTGCTTCTCACAACTTGTTTCCTCATGCTGGTGGAAACTGTTTGGACCCAACTGTTTCATCTACAAATGTCGGATTGCACTCCCCACAGCAGAGGTGCCACATGTTCCCCGGCAGAAACCCAATGATCCATTTGGCGAACTCGTTTGATGCTCCTAATGAGCGGGTTAGAAGCCGTAGAAATGAAGCCAGTTCAAATCAGGCTGACAACAAGAAACAGTATGAACTCGATATTGACCGCATACTGCATGGGGAAGATACGCGAACAACTCTTATGATAAAGAACATTCCTAACAAGTATGTAGATTAATTTAGTTTGCTTTTTGACCATTTTCATTTTCATTTTAATATAATTTAATTTTTCATTATCTTCTTTATTTCGAACCTGGTCACTATATTACCTAGAATTTATACTAAAGAGCACATTTTATGAGGTTTCATGAATGGTTTCCCAACCAGCCACCTCTTTGGTTGTGTGTTGGCTAAGAATCTACTTCAGGGGTGGTTTGAATCATTCAACTCAGGCTAATGGGCTAGGAGACCACCTCTCTTAGTTTGTCCAAATTAACCTTGTGTAGTCTGTGATCCCTCTTGAAGGTGGGACCATGCCATCTGTTTTAAATGCTACTATATATTTATATGTTAGTCAGTTAGTGAATACCATCTTGTAATTCAGTTATCTTTAGATTCATTACAGTTATGGAAGTAACATTTTAGACTGGTTTGAAGGGTTCTCCATCGTTTCTTGCTTTGGTCTTTTTCATTAATTTGATGGTAACTACAGGTACACCTCAAAGATGCTTTTGGCTGCGATTGATGAACGTCATCGAGGAACTTATGATTTCATTTATTTACCAATTGACTTCAAGGCAAGTTTTTTCGTTGGCAAGAAACCTTTTATTTACTGTATTACCATATTTCCTGTCTATATATGTTGGTTTATTGATTCGCCTTTCAATACCTTTCCTTCAGAACAAATGCAATGTGGGTTATGCGTTCATCAACATGATCGACCCTCTCCAAATTGTTCCATTCTATCAGGTATGATCCATAAATAATTTTACATTGTATCAACTTCTCTTATATTTCTGTTACGGACGTCCTTCGCATTTTACTCTTCATTGGGAAATAAAATAAAAGAAGCATGTTATAAGGAAAACAAAACTTATTATCTTGCAGGCATTCAATGGTAAAAAATGGGAGAAGTTCAACAGTGAAAAGGTTGCTTCACTTGCGTATGCCCGCATCCAGGGGAAAGCTGCTCTGATTGCCCATTTCCAGAATTCGAGCTTGATGAACGAGGATAAGCGATGCCGCCCTATTCTCTTTCACTCCGATGGTCCAAATGCAGGGGATCAGGTATGGGTTGTCACTTCATACAGTAGACTTAACAGGCTTTCTCTTTTTACATAAATTTTGGTATTTGCATCTAAAGTTTGTAGATACATACTTATAGATCATATCTTCTTCATGATCATCATAGTTGTAACCCTTATCACTACTTACATCAAATATGGTCGTTAGTCTATGAGCCAAAACACTGCTACAACTCGTCAACTATAAGCCCAGAGCAAATGACAGTCAAAGCTTCAGGGCCACAATACTTGGTTATACACATACTCATGAATGTGTCTTTAGGGATCTAGTTTTATTTGATTGAAGTAACTCATGAACATTAAAATCCTAGATAATTTCACTCCCGCAGGAGCCCTTCCCAATGGGCGTCAATATCAGATCAAGACCTGGGAAAAACCGAGCCAACAACAGTGAGGATAACCATCAAGGAAGCCCATCAACTTCTGCAGATGGGGAGGAATCCAACAGGACGGACTCTTCAGCGGGTTCTACAAAGGGCTCAGAGTGACCAAGCTGCTATTTCTGGGGGCACTAACCTTAGAACTGAAACCGAGTAATGTGAATCATATCCGTTCCAATGTCTAGTAACTAAATATCAGGGGCGGGCTGACGGATTAGTTTGAGGTCCTCCTTTTTATCCTTTTTTCTTTTTGATATATATTTTCTGAAAAAAATTTTGGAAGTCGGAACCTTTTAGAAAGGCCTCTTTGGGGGACTTTCTATGCATGTGAATTTCAAAACTGTAATATTGAGGTTGACAATGAGGTTAGAGAATGTGGAATCATTGAAGAGCTTCGAGATTTTGGTCGGTCATGCGAAATAAAGAATGTACAGGAGTTTCTGAGCAAGGGAAGCGTCCTTCGTTTCGCTGCGGTCAAGGAGGCTTCTCTGGTTTTGTTTTTCTTCATAATTTCTTTTTTTTTTTTTTTTTTTTTTGTTTCATGTTTAATGGGGGTTTGGAGCCCATGTTGGGTTCTATTTTTGGGTGGTATAATTGCTGAGGTACTACATTCGAGTGAGAGAGAGAGAGAGGCTCTTGCTGTGAAAAAAAAAACTTCTTTTTTTTTTTTTTTTTAGATTCTGTTGTTGTGCACAACTGATATATTATTGAATGAGACTTTTCTCCCTTTCTTGGGGTGTTTGTTTTTGGTGGGAGGTTGATCTGTCCTTTTTTAATATAATTATATAAACCTATTTCAGGAGTATGTGCTTTGCAGTCTTGTAAAGTAATGGCTCTGCAAGTGTTGCTTTTGGATATGATCTCATCTCATAATTGCTTCTCATTTAAGCACTCACTGCTCATCAATTTTTTTTTGAAATCCATGGTGTCCGGGCCACTACTTAGTACACTCGACTATTTACTGGGTGTGAGTAGATCATCTGCACACAACAATGTCAGAATTTAATGAGAGTATTTATTAGGAGGATCGAATCCGCAACACCCTTAGTGAAAACTAGTGGCTCGACCACTTGGCCATTTCCTGGTTCACACTGCTCGTCAATCTTAACATGAATTCCTAATCATAACTAAGGAATGCTGTTATCTTCATATACCAAAACTGATGTTGCCTGCCTTCGCCCAATCAAGCTGGTGGTGGCGATGTGTAAATCTCACCTCAGATTTCATTTCAGCAGATCCCATCGTTGAGCTAGGGTTAAACCACATCAAAGAGATCCAATGTTCATATTATTAACTAAAACTAACAATTATAAAATAAACACAAACCATTTTGGATTCATTTTTTATTTATTTATTTATTTATTTTTTTTTACAATTAATAGTTCGAAAGAAAATAAAAAGAAGTTTTACAAAATGAAAAACGACTCGACCACCGAAACGGCATTTTTCTGGTATTGTTGTTGACTGGTCCAGTGGACTCGTTATGCATTGCGGGATTTCAGTTATAAGTGTTGAATTCAAATCTCAGATTGTTCCATGAAACGTTGAAGTATCGGCACTAATTAATTCATCAATTGGATTGTAGCCTGTTGGATCCGAAGTACCTAGAGTGTGGAGTAGGAATGGAAGTATTGGAGGCCTAATTAAAAATGTCTCAAGTGCGAAGCTAGAGTGGGAGAGTTATCTCTTCACAACGGTTCTGATTACTAAAGTTAGATCCCATGGAGTTGTATAAAAAAGAGCAGTGTAAAATCTTATTTCTTCATTAAGAAAATGCACCTGTTTGATCATGTCTATCATCAATTCCCTCGACGAATCTCAAATTAAATAGTGGGTGGGAAGTTGGGTTTAATGCTTTGAAGTGCCCAGTAAACTTGCCATAGCAATAAATTTGATGCTTTGAAGTGTCAATTAAACTTAAAAAAAAGGTATAATAGTGTATATGGGTGAGTTAGGTTAATTAATAGACTCTAAAAACGTGGAAACCGATAAGATTTAAATTTACGTGATGAACAAGGAATTGAAATTGAAATCAGCTGGTATTTGATCGAGCACTTAATAATACATCTAGCTAGCTAGGGTTTATTCTAACAATTGAAATTATTATTATGAGCACATGGGTGTGCAACAGTAGCTAGAACAGAACAAAACCTACTGAAGTTTTTAATTGTGAGCGAAGGCCAACTGTAGAAGAAGTACAAATTAATGGGGACAAAAGTCAACAGGAGGGACTGGAGGCTTATTAATTAATTAATTAATTAATAGCATGGAACAAATTAACTTAAAATTCTATGATCAGGAGATCTACACAAGAGGGAATTATGGAAGATGAAATCCCGATCGAACCACTTCAACAATTAATAATTCATTTCTTTATATATATATATAATTAACTTCACTAGGACCGCCGATCTTGTACACCAGGTGTGGGTTATTCAAAGTCTTCTCTTGTGCGACACGTGGCATACTTAGATCCTTAATTTACACCAGGTCATGAACATGTTTTCGATGATGAGTTTTTGGCACTATGTAATAGAACCCCATAAATATTTTTTTTTATTATTATAATATTTTTTTAAGTTGTAATTGATTGCAAAGAAATATGTTATACACATCATCAGTCGTGTGAAAGTTATTTTTGGAGGGTCAAAGAAATTTATTCAATGAAGTTACGTTTAAAACTAATTATTTTTCACGTTTTTAATTAGAGATTAAGTCCAAATTTTATGGAATTCAAATTGCAAATAAATAATAGAATTTGTTTTATTTCAGTAAAACTAACTTAATTCCGTAAAAATCAAGTACAATCAAACACAGCGGTAAAATTATTATTTGACGTTAACATAATAAGGTATAGCCGATTAGACCTGTACATGTCGCTCTAATTAAAGTGCAAACTAATTTGCTTAGCATGTGGCACGACCTAGAGTTGTGTAGGTTCCTAAGTCCCTGAAGCACAGGATCAATGTACGTACTTTTTTTTAAAACTTAGATCAGATTCACACCAGCAGCAATTAAGGGATAAAAATACCAAAGCGCCTTGAACGTTCACTGTTAAAAGTAACTATATATAAAAACTTATAAGCAGCCAACCCTAGTTTCCCTTCATCCCTCTTTCTGTACCTAGCTCCGAACTTCATTAAAAAAAGAAAAAGAAAAAGAAAAGAAGAAGCAGTGTTCATCAGATACATATATGTAGCTTCATATATAGCTCAGCTGGATCTCTTAATTTCTTCATTCATTCATCTTGTTTAGCTGCTGCCTGATCTAGCTAGATTAATTAATTCATAAATGACGACATACCAACACAGAAATCTTTCTTAATTTCTTTCCATCTGCTGTAAGTTTCTTGTCAGATCGACCCATCAATCAGCCCCCAACAATTTTAATTAGCAGCTAGCTAGTGCAATTGATGGATCTACTTATTAATTATACTTTCATGAGCTGCTAGCTACCCAGATACTATATACAGCAGACCGATAGTAGTCGATCGAAAAATATTAATTATCGATCAGGAGGCATGGGATCCAAGAGACCCTTTACTTCCCATCATCATATTAATGTTTCGGAAGAGAAAGAAGATCATCATCATCATCATCATCATCATCATCATCATCATCTGGAGGAGGAAGATGATGAGATAATCTCATTATTCCCTACTACTGCTACTTTCATTGGGTCATCAGCTCGTGCAGAGCAAGACATGTCTGCCATGGTCACAGCTCTCTCACATGTCATCTGCGGTAGTAGTACTGGTCATAATAATGCTAAGCTGCCAGCAGCTCATCAGCAAGATGAGCACCAGTTTCCTGCTGGAGGCCGATCAGACTCGCAATTAGTACTGATGCAGCAAGATCGATCTCATCATCAAGCAGCTGGTATATATCTATAATCCTTTACCATCTCTCTACTACTTTTTACCTAATTAATTTTTGTTGCTTTGAATGTTATATTTTATTAACTACTGGGCAACAACATTAAGGTGTTACCTGCTTAATTGTCTCATTATCTAGTACTATGTTAGATTTTGCAAACCCTACTTCATATATATACCCTTCTTAGATATTTCATTATCCTCCTAGTATACATGTGAATTTTTTAATATTTTCATTTTTTTAGTAAGGGTAAAATGGGAATCAATAATTTATTCCAATCTCATAAATCTATATATATATATATATATATGTTTCTTGAATTCTTTGAATGTGGGTTAACTAGTGCATGTACTAGCTAGAAATATTAATTAGAGATGAAATAATTGGGTGCAAAACATTAAGTATACATTATATAATATATAATATACACTAATAATATTTCACAGCTAAGTGGGATATGCATGCACTCTCCCCCTCTCCTCTCTCACTTACCCTAGCTAGAAGCAAGTAACCTAATTAATTAATTAATTAATGAATATATACATGCATGTAATTTTGGTTATTATTATTATTATTATTAATCCTAGCTTAATGTATTTGGTTCAAGATCCGGTTCTAGCTTGTTAACGAACTGTGGTTCTGTATATATGGCCGGCGCTGCTGCTGCTGCTTGTGTGTCATTTACTCGTTCATATCTAGATCTTATATGTATATTCATGATGATGAAGATCATTAATTATTAATTATCGTCTTTTTAATTTACTGTTTTTTTCAGAAAAAACATTAATCATCTTCTTTTTCTTTTCCAGTTATTTAAGCAAATGCCAAATAGGGTGTAATTTCCTCACGTACTGATCTCTAGATCTCCCTTAAAACACAAAATATATATATACAGACAATATTAATATATAATTGACTAATCAAACTTTTTATCGAGTAGGTGTGGAATATAGTTCTAATTAATTAAGTTGCTTATATATATGCTACTCTTTCAAACTTTTTTTAGTTAATTTATAATTTGATATCGATCGGTAATCAAAATATATCTCAAAAAAAGAAT